>CM019148.1:107140361-107249812 GCA_009733165.1 Naja naja
AATCACCATCCAGAAACCAGAGCCATGGCTGCAACACCAGCTGCTACACCTCAACCCCAAACTAAGCAAACTGACCTGCCTATAAACACATAGCCAGACCTCAAACTCGGAGCCAAACCAAGGCCCAGAATGCCATCACAGCCTTCCACCCAGGATACTACATCACAGAACTCAGGAGATCACAACACAAAACATCAGGAGGTTGCAGCACAGACAACCGACCCAGGAGATTACAGCACCACACCCAGGACATCACAACAATAGAACTCAGAAGGTCATCACACAGCCCATTACCCAGGTCGTTACAACACAAAAGGCTGAGAGACACACCTCCAGCACCTCAGCCACACAGGGTCTCAGGAAAAAGCCATCCAATCTGCATACATCAACTCCACAAACCAATCAAAAGTAACAACACATCCAACTCTAGAGTTTAAAAGGAAAAACAGCCACGATCACACACTTCTCCCAGGAGAACGAAGCTGAAGACACCAGCCTGAAGATGACGGATGAGATTTTCGAAAGCGTTGCCAAGGTATTCTCAACCTTACACGGGACAAGACCCGAATACACCAAGACCTACATACCTTTACCCGTGAAAATCTGAAAACATATATATATATATATATATATATATATATATATATATATATGAATGATAGGGAAGCAGGAAAATGACAAATTTGCTTTATGAATTCATGGTACAAATCTTATAATTTATATATTTATATCAAATATTGATATAAGTATGTAAGGGTAGGATTTGCGTTGTCACAACCCTGCAAACTGCTGTTGTGGGAAATGGCAACTTGCTGCTCTATTTCTTTATTTTTCATTCATCTTTCACCCATGCCACCTCTTTATCCTTTATTCCATATCATTCAGTCGGTAGGGAGGTTATGGCATGCGGACAAAGTTGTAACAGAGAGCTTGATAATGTGAGTCTTATAACACGTATGTTACTTCTTTGTGGATTTAAGTTCAAAGCCTAAGTTATTCCATGGAATTTTAAAACATATCTGTTAACATATGCTGTACTAAAGTATAAGTCTTCTTAAGGAGCAGTAAAGCAAATTCATGATGCTTAGTAGAAAATATAGTAAAGAATGCTCTTTTAAAGAGTGGAATGACATCTATTTTCTGAATACTCTTACATGTTACACACTATAGTCACTATAAGTCAGTGACTATATGTATGTGTTTAAAAACTGTTTTAAAATTATGCTTGCCAGACATCAAATGGTAGGCTTGTGTATCATAAGGACTTGAATGACATTTGACAAGCAGATCATTCTATGATGAATAGAATAGTGAAGTTGGATTCAACTATCTTTCATTAGATATGGTAATTGAGTCACATTAGACAACATAATTAGTACCGGCATACTACACGCTGTCATGTTTCAAATAGCAAACATTCCATTTTGAAACCCTTATTAAGAAGTGTTGGTTCTGTAAGTAGAAAGAACACATTTGATTTTTGCATGATATAGAAAAGAAATTATATGTAATGGGAAAAAACCTCTCTATCACTAAAGTAGATGTATGGGTGCGTATATGTGAGAGAGAGATATTAGATAAGTGTGTTCTCTACAAATGTCATTAGACATTAGAAGGGGAGGTTCTGTCTTTTAAAATTTTTAATGGTTTTAACTATTAAAATTCAAAGTATTAGTAACAACTTACAAAGTCCTACATGGCTTGGGTCCAGGGTACTTGCGGGAACGCCTCCTGCCAGCATCACATTCTGATCGCCCAGTATGCTCCCACAGGCAGGGCCTCCTTGGGGTACCATCGGTTAGGCATTGTCAACTGGCGGTGCCTTCTCTGTGGGAGCACCTGCCTTGTGGAACCAACTCCCTGTGGACCTTCGCTTGGCCCCCGATCTCTGCTCCTTCTGCCAGGACCTGAAGACCTGGCTGTTCCAACAGGCCGGTCTGGACTGACCTTGGGGGGTGCGGGTTGGTTTTTAGTATTTGTTTTAATTAATTTTAAATTTTGTATAATATTGATTAGGTTTGTATTTGTTTAATGGTTTTTATTGTAATTTGTATTGGGTTTCTTTTACTGTTCACCACCCTGAGTCCTTAGGGAGAGAGGGCGGCATACAAGTCTAATAAAATAATAATAATAATAATAATAATAATAATAATAATAATAACAACTGTTCTTGTTCTTAAATAGGCTTGTATTGTTTAATCCTTTTTAAATTAATTTATTGTACTGTATTTTTATTCTGTGAGCCGCCCTGAGTCCTTAGGGAGAGAGGGCAGCATACAAGTCGAATAATAATAATAATAATAATAATAATAATAATAACTGTTCTTGTTCTTAATTAGGCTTGTGTTGTTTAATCCTTTTTAAATTAATTTATTGTACTGTATTTTTATTCTGTGAGCCGCCCTGAGTCCTTAGAGAGAGAGGGCGGCATACAAGTCTAATAAATAATAATAATTATTATTATTATTTAACTTGGATGATTTGTGTCATCAAATTTTGAGGTAATTCAGGTGGGTATTCTCCAGGTCATTCACCAGATTCTGAATTTAGGAGATCATAATGATAATGGAAGAATGGAGCCCGTTTAGAATCTCTAACAGATGTTCACAGTCCTAAAGTAAAGAACCTTTTCTGTGATTGGGGAAAAAGAGACAGATTAAGGAAGTATTAACAGTGACAGTGAGCAGATTAAAGGAAAGAGACTATGGACATTTCTGCACTGTCCGATTGCCCTGTTGTGAGTACAAACCACCGTTTCTGGAGAGTAGAAACAGATGATATGGTACTCGACTCATCCCTTAGCCTATGAATGGGACCTCAGTTCCTGTTTTCCTACTTCTTGTTTAGTATTGTTCAACTCCTATCCAATTTGTCTTGGTTTCTAGTAGGAAAAGCACTGCTCTTTGATTGGCTATTGTAAACAGTAGGAAAAACACATTTCTCCCAGTTCTATAGTCTTGCCCTGCAGCACCATTAAGAAAAAAAATACCAGTAGTCCTTGTTTGGTGACCATACAATGGTGATTTAAAAACTAACTTTACAACTAGTCCTCACATTTACAGCTTTCACAGGTCTATAAAGCAAAGAAAAGCTTTTAAGATCATAAGCACAGTTATGGTTTTGCTTAATGATCACTCGGTCAATGACCGAGTTGCCAGTCCCAATTGTGGCCATTAAACAAGGGCTACTTATACTTTCCAAAAAAAGAAAAGTTCTGCCTTTCATCCTGGTAATAAGAGCCAGCAGAATTTCTAGCTCCTCTTCAAAATACTCATTCTAGTAGTATTTCAGATGTTTATCACCACCTTCTAACATATCATAATTCTTTTTGACACAGCAAATTGCTCTGTGGATTCATTTGTGCTGCTCTGATGTTTTGGTCTCTGATGATAAGGATTGCCCTAAACAAAATTGCCGGATTGCAAGAGAGAACAGTTAGTACACTTTTACCTTTATAGTACTTACGTAGAATTACTATGTTCAAGTGAGGCTTCCTCCTAAGTAAGTGGCAATTGATTGTAGTTATAGCATGTATTTCCCCTTCAACTCATAATCCAGGGGTTTTTATCTCCTAGTCACAATTTGTTTTCTTAAACATTTTTCTTTAGAAGGTATTTCTTTTGAGTTTGCTCACTTGAGAAATTTTTCTCCCCCCACTTAATAGCAATAGCACTTAGACTTATATACCACTTTATTATTATTATTATTATTATTATTATTATTATTATTATTATTACTATTTATTTAGACTTGTATGCCGCCCTTCTCCCTAAGGACTCAGGGCGGCGAACATATAAAAAGAAATATATTTACAATAAAAAGATATTAAATACATACAAGTCTATAAGTTACTAAAAACATTAAAAACAATTAAAATTACGATAATAAACAATACAATTAAAACAACCCACCCCCCGGGTCAATCCAGGCTGGCCTGCTGAAACAGCCAAGTCTTGAGGTCTCGACGAAAGGAGCGGAGATCAGGGGCCAAACGAAGATCCACGGGGAGCTGATTCCATAGGGCGGGTGCTCCCACCGAAAAGACCCTAGCCCTGGGAACCGCCAGCCGACAATGCCTGACTGATGGTATTCCCAGGAGGCCCCTCTTGTGGGAGTGCACGGGGCGATCGGAATGTGATGCTGGCAGGAGGCGTTCCCGCAAGTACCCTGGACCCAAGCCATTTAGGGCTTTATAAGTTGTTACTAACACCTTGAAGGAATCCCGGAAGGCAACCGGCAACCAATGCAAGTCGCGCAGGAGGGTGTAACATGGGAGTATCGGGATACCCCATCACAGCCCACGCGATTCTGCACCAGCTGCAACCTCCGAGTAATCCGCAAGGGTAGCCCCATGTAGAGAGCGTTGCAGTAGTCGATTCTGGAAGGGATGAGCGCATGAGTGACCGTTTGAAGGGCATCTCGGTTCAGGTAAGGGCAGAGCTGACGAACCAGCCGAACCTGGGCAAAAGCCCCCCTGGCCACAGCTCCCACTTGCTCCTCCAGATTGAGCCGTGCATCCAGGAGGACACCCAGATTCCTCGCCCTATCCACGGGGGGTAACACCTCCCCCCCATGACCAAAGCTGGCACATCCACTGAACACCGAGATGCCGGTAAGAACAGCCACTCAGTCTTGGCCGGGTTGAGCTGGAGTCTGTTACTCCTCATCCAGGCCTGCACTGCCTCCAGGCACCGGGACATCACCAAGAGAGCATCACTGATCTGGTCTGGGGTGGAGATGTACAACTGGGTATCATCTGCATATTGATGATACCTCACCCCAAAACCACAGATGATCTTGCCCAGCAGTTTCATGTAGATATTAAACAGGAGAAGGGAGAGAACCGACCCCTGGGACACCCCACAGGTGAGGGGCCTCGGGGACGACCTCTGCTCTCCTGCCAACACCGACTGTGAGTGGTCTGAAAGGTAAGGGGAGAACCACCGTAAAACGGTGCCCCCCCAACCCCCGGAGCCGCCGCAGAAGGATACCATGGTCGATGGAATCGAAAGCTGCTGAGAGATCTAAAAGGACCAGGACAGAGGAAAAACCCCTGTCCCGAGCCATCCAGAGATCATCCACCAGTGCGACCAATGCTGTCTCGGTGCTGTGTCCGGGCCTGAAAACCGATTGGTACAGGTCGAGATAATCGGTTTCCTCCAGGAACAGCGGAAGCTGCTGAACCACCACGCTCTCAACAACCTTCGCTAAAAAGCAGAGGTTGGAGACTGGACAATAGTTGTTCAAAACGGTTGGGTCCAGAGCAGGCTTCTTGAGGAGGGGTCTCACCACCGCCTCTTTCAAGGCGCGGAAAAACCCTCACTCAAAGAGGCGTTGACAACTGCCTGGAGCCAACCACGTGTAACCTCCCTGGAGGCATAAACCAACCAGGAAGGACACGGGTCCAATAAACACGTGGTGGAAGACAGCCTCCACATGATCCTGTCCACTTCATCCAGGGAGACAGGGTCAAACTCAACCCAGATAGGATCCACAAGACTCATCGCCACTCCATCATCTAAACCCTGCCAGTCAGAGTCCAAGCCAGCCCGAATCTGAGCGATCTTATCCGCCAGATGTAAACTAAATTCCTCCACTCTGCCCCGCAAAGGGTCCCCCCTCTCCTCCAAATGTAGGAGGGAGCGAGCGACAGCCCTCTCTAAGCAGTTTACAGCGTTGCATATTGCCCCCAACAACCTGCGTCCTCATTTTACCCACCTCAGAAGGATGGAAGGCTGAGTCAACCTTGAGCCTGGCGAGATTTGATCTGCCAAATTGCAGTCAGCTGGTAGTCAGCAGAAGTGGCCTGCAGTACTGCACTCTAACCACTGTGCCACCGAGACTCTTAAAAAGAAATATTGACTGTATTATTACTTGATTAGGTTTTTCCTCTCCTGAGATCTTGGGAGCTATAGCTAGGAAGAGATTCATGCTGAGTTCATTCCAAATTCTCAGGTGTTCTCAGACTGATAGTGCATTTCACTCTTGATTTCTCTGTGGCTTGCAAGAGTCTAGCATGAAACTATGGAAGGTGGTGGCATCAATGATTCATGGATGGGAAGAGGGAAGGATTCCTTTTTTCTGCAGGTTGCGCATCTCTTTTCCTCTTAAGTAGCCAGCATCACCAATACAACTCCTTGCAGCTCTACTAACCATGCAGTGCATCATCAGTCTATTGATGTTAGATGTATTCACTTCCTTCCAAGTACTGATTAAAGGTTTCAACTTTCATCTGTCTGAAGCAAACATTATTCTTGAGTGAGTGTCTTGACTTGCACATCAGAAGTAAAGAATTAAAGAAAAATTAAAGCACTAAGAAACTTGAAAACCATGACCTGGTTGGGTTTACATGTGAGTTGGGGACAGGGAGAGGTTTTTTTATGCCACTTGGTAATGCATGTCACATTTTTGATTAGCAGAAAACACCTGCAAATCTATTCCCTTTGAAATATTAGAAAATGGACACTAAAAATTTTTATGACTGGAAACATGACATAGGGTATTCATAAAACCCACTTTTGATTAAATGAACAGAGAGGATAAAATGTGTTGATCATGAGCAATATTCATAATGTAGCATGGAGAATTATAATTTCCTCTGGTTTCTGCAGCAAAATTTTACAACTTGGATATCTGCTGGTTTTGGTTTCCAGCTATTCTGATTTATTCTCCAATACCATGCCCCCTTCCTCCATTTTATGGGATATTTTTCCTAATAGCTAATATTTTGTTGCCATGGTATAACAAAATATTGTTTTACATTGGGTTATTCTAAATAAAAATTGTGTCCCTGAGGATTTTTCCCTTTAGATCTACTGTACTTTTACACTTCAGTGAAACTTAGGCTCTCCTAAAACTGATTATATTTCCTGTTTGTGTGGACAAGTTTATTTGGCTATACAATTCGTGATACCTCAAGCATTTAGTAGCCATTGGGAACTAAAACCATCTCAGCACATTGTAAAGTCTATTTTGAATATTAGTTACCATCCATCTTAAGCCAATGCATTGAAATGTAGAGTTCTTGGCTGAGGAGCATCTGTGGGGATGGAGTGGGTAGTCAAAAGAGACAGGATAGTAGATGCTATCATGCAATCTAAGCTCTGTCCCTTTTGTACTGTATAACAAAGAGGCAGGGCTTTCAGTGGGAGATCATAATCACCTTTTTCTAACCTTCATAGATGTTACTTCCCGGGTGGGTTGTGTTGCTACTACTCAGAAAGTGGATAGTGAATGCATAGTGCATTACATGAAGTGATGCATAGTGCATTACATGAAGTGATGCACTCGATTGAATTTTTGACTGCCAAAGAAGTCCCTTCAACTGGCATTCACCCGAAATACAGGCTGTTTATAGTGATGGCTGTGTTGTTGTGAATACTGTGTTGTTGTTGGGTCAAAAAAATGTAAGGATGGTGAACCATGAAGAGCTTCTTTGTGCGATCAAAAAGAAATTGAACAGCCTGCAAAAGCACTTGATGCATTTCACATAAGAAAGGTTGATGAACTGATTCAGGACAATCAGTGGATCACTCAAAGGGAAATTGCTATCAAGCTCGGCATTTCACAGGAACATGTGGGTTACATTATTGACATTCTTCAGTATCAGAATGTTTGAACAAGAGGGGTTTCTTGCACGCTGAATGGTAGAGGTGAAGGCTTCAAGAACTGAAATTTGCCAGTAATTGTTGTCATGCTATGCGAAGGAAAGTTATGAATTTACTTACAGTGAAATATGGCTATATCATTAGGTACTAGAAGGAAAGCATCAGTCCATGGAATATCATCACAAAAGTTCATCTGTGGGGAAAGAAATAAAAAGACATGGATTGGCAGAAAAACTCATGGTTACATTTTGGGGGGATGCATATTGAGGTATTTCCTTGAAGCTTGCACAAATATCAATTTAACACTCAACACTTTGAAACAATGATTAAGCAGAATTTGGAAGCACAAGAAAGAAATGTTGCTACAGCACTGGGCCTCAGCTCATGAGTTACCCAAGAGCTTCATATTGTTTCATCCTCCATATAGTCCAGACTTGGTGCTGTTTGATTTTCATCTTTTCCAAAAATTGGAGGTACACCTTCACAGAGACCTGCTTGAGTCAAGGGAAAAAGTGAGATGAACTGTCAGGTTGAAGAAATGAAGTGTGGGGTTCTTTCATGACAGCTTAAAGAAGCTTGTCCTTTGTTTGGCAGAAGTGTGCAGCAAATGGTAGTGCTCATACGGATAAGTGAATGCAAATAACTAAAGAGCTCATTCCAAATACAATTTTCCTGTTTCACTTATTAAACTATCTCTATTTAAACTATGGAAGTGGAGGTATTACTTGTCATCCCCAACACTTTATGGCTCCTTAAGAAAGAGTGGCACCAATTCCTTTTCAAGAACACAAAAATGTCCCTTCTTGAAAATGGCATTTGCCACATGTAGTTTTACATCATCTCTCTGGCAGCTTCTTTTTCCTTTGCATCAACAGTTCAAATTCTTCCCAGATAATATCCCTTGGAACCTCTCCAGTTTCTGACCAGCTGTCTTCTACTTTGAGAGAAAGTAATTAATTTTATTTGTAGGGTGTTCTGCTAATAAGTCACTGCAGCATCAGCCCCAAAATGCATCGTTTCCTAAAACTGTGTAAGTGACTTTAAATAGGACCACCAGATAGCTCTCTGCAGATACAGTAAGATCAATTTCTATTTGCCATCCTTGTCACCACAGTGTAGTTCAAATTTGTGCATATAATCTTACCTAACTGGACTTCCTCATTATCTGTGAGTGACCCTTAAGACATCTTCTTGACACTTCATCTGCAAATCCTTAGAAAATCAATCTGTTCCCCAGGATAAGTATTCAGATCGAGGCTACTCAGGAGCTACATTTACAAGAGCCCTCCACATTGCAAATATCAAATGACTCCTCATAAAAATGCCTTCCAGATTGCAAAGCAATTCTCCAAGCACTACCTGAAAATCAGTTGAAAACATCAGCTGCCTGAGGGAAATTAACTAACTGAGCCTACTTCCATGCAGAGGCTTGTGGTGCTAGTTAACCACAGTAGAAAGTGACTTTCCTTGGAAAGGGTATATTTCTTATATTCCCCCTCCCCTCCCCCTCCATGTGAGATTCAAGGTTTTGGTAACAACTTATAAAGCCCTGTATGGATTGGGTCCAGGGTACTTGCAAGAACGTCTCCTTCTGCTGACAAACACCAATCGCCCTGTGCGTTCCCACAGACAGGGCCTCATGGGGATACCATCAGCTAAACAGTGTAGGCTGGCGGCCCCTAGGGGTAGGGCTTTCTCTGTGGGGGCACCCACCCTCTGGAATCAACTACCCCTTGAGTTGCGCTTGGTCCCTGATCTCTGCTCCTTCTGCTGTGGCCTCAAAACATGGCTATTTTTGCAATCCGGCCTGGACTGACAGGGGATCGGGGTTTTTAATTTGATTGTTTATTTGGCATAATTTAATATCTTTTTAATTTCTTTTAACTTTTATACTTTCTTTCTTTTATGTATGCTGCCCTGAGTCCTTCGGGAGAGAGGGTGGCTTATAAGTCCAAATAAAACAAACAAAACAAACAAAACAAACATGTTCCAGTTGCTATGATATATAAACCAGATGTAAGGTAACTTCTTGTATCAGGCCTGTGATAGAACAACTTCATGGTTTCATAGTGTAGGGAGAAATATCCATCTGGTTCAGTTCCAAGTGGGGAGAAAGACACTGGAAACATGGATGCTGATTGGAAAGATGGTTTAATGGAGCAGAACCATCAAGCACATGGTCTTGGTGCAGCTGAACACATGGAGTAGAGAGTGAGGGTTATTTATACCATCTCTTGGGCCTTGCCCTTGAGCTTCCTGTTGCTGTGCAAGAAATGTATTATATTGGCTGCTGTAGGGTCATGTGCAAATCCTAGGAGTTTGTCTGAGATAAGTTTGGTTGAAGCCTGGGCTGATGCAATGTCCCCAGGTGATTATGCCATGTGGTGAGGTCTGCTGCTAGATGGGTTAATCCTTCTATGTCCTGGAGGGTCATGTCTTAATCCCATCACCCTGGAGCTGGAGGTCTTTTGTTTTGTAGTTAGGCTGGCCCAGTCCTTCTCAATGGGCACCAAATATCTGCTGGGGGCCGGGAGCTGAAGCTCTGAGTTTCTGTCTCCCTTAAGATTTCTATTTCTCTTTTTGGGAAAATATAATATTCTGCTTTTTTAATATTTCCTAAAATATTTCATTATTCTAGGAGGGATGGGTGCTAACTTTCTACAATAGCAATCAGGAAATCCTGAGCAGCCTCAGTCAACACCCCACAACCTCATGACAGTAGGTTGAAATCATTCTTTATATCAGTCTTGATATCGTATTGTTCGGTTTGGAACACAAATTCAGAAGCAATAATCACATCAGTATGCATTCTTAAGGCTTTATTCCCACCAGCATCATAACATAACAAAGGACAGTAATCAAAGAATAAGAAATGTGTGTGTGTGTGTGTGTGTGTGTATTCAGCAGGTTCTGACCAGTTCTGGAGAACCGGTAGTGGAAATTTTGAGTAGTTCGGAGAAAGGGCAAATACCACCTCTGACTGGCCCCGCCCCCATCTATTCTCTGCCTCCTGAGTCCCAGCTGATCATCTGGGTCTTCTTTTGTTGCCCTGCACAGGAGAACAAAGCAAGAAAGCAGGTTAGTGGGATGGGGAGGGAATGGAATTTTGCAGTAACCTTTCCCCTGGAGTGGGGTGGGAATGGAGATTTTGCAGTATCCTTCCCCTGCTATGCCAACCAAGCCATGCCCACCAAGCCACGCCCACAGAACCAGTAGTAAAAAAAAAATTGAATCCCACCACTGCTCCTAAGGGAAAGCACCACACAGCACTTTCCAATTCTTCCTCACCAATCTTCCAGTAAAACTACAGCACTGCAGGTGTCTGAAACACCAAATCCAAGATGAGGTTGAACTGTTCAGGCAATGATGCCAGTGTGTAGTTGAGAGAATGTTACAACAGCAGCATTCCATGTTACTTCTGTTGACCTAACCACACCACACCTTACAGGGTTCTCATACAGTTGCCTATGGAACAGGTAGAGGTGATGAGTTAGTTTCACCCAGAAGATTAAAAAATGCAGGGAATCAAATATTTGGTTGTCTTCTTGTTACATAGAAACTGAGACAGAATTGTTCAGGGATGTTCCAGTAGAAAGGACAAAAAGCAGTAACTTTAAAAAGGAAATGGATTCCTGGACATCAGGAAAAAAAATTCGTGGTAAGAGTTGTTAGCATTTCATGAGGTGGTGAATTTTCCTTTACTGGAAGAGAGCTGGCCAGATGTTTAAACAGATTAAATGGCCTCTGGGTTTGCTATTTGGTGTAATTTCTGACATATTGTTCATACCTATTCATATATGAACAGGTATGTACACATATATGTGTATCATTTGTGCATATTTGGGAGAAGGAAGCAAAAATCTAAAACAATGGCAGGAATGTTCAGGAGTGATTTTAGGTGAGAAAAGGTGCGTATTGTACAACATATTTATCTTTTTTCTCCTTTTGTGTGTATTTTTTCCTATTGATTGTTCCTTTGGAAAGGTCACCTTAAATTCAGTCTCATCTTTCTCTAGATAAATATTGTATTATAAAAAAATCTTTCTTTAGAATTATTGTTTTTAAACTATTAGAATTGACCATACAGAAAATAACATTTGATTTGAGTGTTTTTTTCCAACAAAACATCCAAACACTGAATATATTTATTCTGTTTCTCCCTGCTGAGTAACATATTTCTGTTTAATAACAAAGCTTTCTTCCAATTTATCCAGAATGAACATTAAACTAAAAGCTGTACAATTCCTTGGCTCTAGTCTGAATTGTTGTTTTCTAATGTTGTAAGATTGGCTGCTTTCCAGTCTCCAGATACAGAGCTTTCGAGTGAATAATATCATTCAGATTTGGTGATTTGTTAATATTTATCAGTATGCCTAGAACTTTCATACCATGATTTATTTATTTTTTGTAGAATACCTTCTGTCCCAAAGTAAGTTCATGCCTGGATGTCTGCCCTACATCTTTATACTGAAAAGAGAGAGAAGAATTCATTTGGCTTCTTTTAATCATGCTTTACAACTCCTCTAATTCCCTTGTCATTTAACCATTCAACCATTTAGCAAGTTCTGTGGTATATTTGTAAGAAAGAGAAAGGAGAGAAGAAAGAAAATGTTTTGCTTTAATTTAGATACTCTGTTGATTGTCAGTTCAATACCTTTAGTTTCCCACAGAGAAAATGAGAATATTATTCTTTGGTGGTACCCTTTTATTATTGTTGTTGTTGTTCTGTTTTCTTGCTGATGCCATAAATGCTATGGGTGCGCGTGACTGCATGTAAAACTACAGCTGCAGAAATAAGATGAACTATTGTTGAATTATTCTCCCTCTTGCCTGGCAACAGCCTTTTTAAATTCCTGGACCTGACTGGAGGCTCGATTTCAAGTGTCCTGGACTTTTAGTGCTGAAAAGTTTCAATCTACATGCCTTACAGATAGAGTCTTAGGAAATTTATGTTATCATAGAGTCCATAATGACCTAGATGATTTTAGCTTGACTCACTTAGGCAACCATACACATTAGGCTTGATCTTTAACTTTGGACAATATGGCAGGTAATCTGAATATGGAAGACATCCTTTGCCATGGTGAGATTGGCTTTTAGCTAATGGATTACTCTGGACCTCCGTAAGGGTAACTTTATTAGGATGGTCCACCCTAAGTAATGGATGGATACCGAGGACACTGGGACAATTTCCCAATGATCTGGCAGACAATACTGTTTCACAACTGATCAACTTCGGGTATAAGGTGTTAATCAGAGAACTGGGTGAGGTTGCTGCTGCAAGACCTCTCTAACTGCCTATCCTCTAGGTCAGGGCTGTCAAACTCATGGCCCAGATGTGTCACATTCTGGCCATGCCCACACCTGGTTTAGCAAAGGGGGAAAAAGTCATGATACATCCCATGATGCCACTGTGATGACACGAGCTTGACACCCCTGCTCTAGGTCATTTCATTTATCATTTCATTTGTGAAATGAATTGAATGAAGAGATAGATAGAACAATGGTGATGAAAGGCTGAATGAATAGGTTCCAGCCTATTTCTGGCCCAACATGGTGATTGTAAAAATGACAAAATAGGTCCATGGATTCTTGGCCAGAACTTTGTTCAAGTTGACCTGGATTCTGTTACAGAAGAGCTGACATGAAAGTGTTTTGTAGAGTGTTATGATGTGTTTGCATCATGTTTTGTTTTGTTGGGCAAATACATTCATTTTATCTTCATTTTGGACTGGATGCCAATTGGACAGGCATGTAAGGTGATTAGAGTTACTCTTGATCCTAAGAAAATTGAGAAAGAGTCTTATAGGGTAAAAGCTCAATATCTGTGGATTAGACCCATCTTCAGTCTGGTTTATTCATCTAGCCTGAAGGATCTGGAATCAAATCTGGCTGGATTCAAGAGATGATTAATGCTTCCTTGATGAGTTAGCACCATCTTGAAAGGGTAGTAGTATACTCCACTTTAAGGGCCTGTTTCTTAGACATGTTAGATTACTTTTGCCCAGTTTCCAATCTTCTTCTGAAAAATTTTTGGAGAATTGACTACAAAAGAGCCTAAATGAAGTTTATCATCTTGATCCCTTTCAATGAGGATACCAAACTACAAATAGGATGAATATGACATTTGTTTCTCAGGTGATTGTCCTTGTTTTCCAGTAGTTACTTTCCTGTTTAATGGGTGGTTACAGTCTGTAGTTAGGAAGGAATGTCATTTCCATGTTTTTCCATCATGAAGTGCCACAGTACTAAACCATCTCTCTCATGATATTTTATAACAATATGAATACTGAGAGACTTTATGCATTTGGGAAAGCTACCATCAGTATGCTAATAGACAGCTATGTGTAGCTATTCCAGGACAGGACAGAGATACTCCGGAAGTTCTGGTCTGGTGTTTGGAGATTGTGAGGGATGCGATGGGGTAAAACAAGTTCAGATTAAACTGTAGCAAAAGAAAAATATTATTTACTAGTAAATATCAAGGCTATCCAGAAACATCGTTTCCAGAGATTGCTCTAGATGGGTGTGTGCTCCCCTGAAGTAGGGATCCATGATTGGGGAATTCTCCTGAACTCACAGCTGATTCTAAGTCAGCAAATGGAGAGCAAAGGCAGGGGAGACTTTGTGCAGCTTTTACAATGCACCAATTACAATCCTCTTTGGATCAGGAGACCTGGGCAGTGGTGGGCTGCTGCTAATTCAGACCAGTTTGGGCAAACCAGTAGTTCCAATGATCAGCTGGCCCCACCTACCTTCCCCCCACCTTATCCTGTCCTTTATTTCCTGCTTTCTAGCTCATCTCAATAGCATGGCACAACTGACTCCCCCCCCTCGCTGTTCTACTTACCATTCCTTGGTACTGTTCTACTTACCATTCATTACTTGGAAGGTAAGCAGCTAAGCTTCTAAATGCTCCATTTTCAGCACTACGCGCAAATGCCTTAGGCACGCATGCGCGCGCTCACCAAACCGGTTGTTAAACCAATTGTAGCCCACCACTGGACCCGGGTGATGGTGTCCCATACTCTTATCATCACATAACTTAATATGGAGTTCACTTTATTGATGCTGACTAAGATACTAACACTGGTTCAGATTGCAATGATCCAATGGCTGGGAAGCTACTTACTAATTATCAATAGGCTTCTGGCTCCTAAAAATGCTGGTTATCACTATCAAAACCCTTTAAACACAGCTCTGGACAGTATCATTGGCTAAAAATGATTCTGTCTGGTTGTTTGCCAATCTAGAAAGGTCCTTTTTGAAACATCACCCCTCTGAGAGGTGAGAAGGTCATGGACCAGAAGGCAGTGATAGCCCTGATTCTTTGGAACATCCTGTCCTCAGAGTGTGCTTGTCCACTTGTTCCTTTCATTTCAGAAAATTCTAAAAACAATCTGATTCAAATGGGCTTCTGAAATTTATTGGGGACTCAGCTGTCACTATTTCTTCTTTTACATATCTTTATTGAGGTGTTATTTTACTTCGTGTTGAGAAAGTTTATGATGCTTTTATGGTATAGACTATTTTTATGCTTTTTTACTCTGCCCAGAGTGGTGATAGAGGCAGTATAAAAATGCCATTAATAAAATTATACGATATAAAATACGTTTGTAAGAATAAAATAATTATGGACTATAAAGCAATTGCTCTGAAAGATTTACTATATCAATAATAATAAGCAAATGTTTCTTCTAAATCTATTACCTTTACAAAGCCTGAATTCCCAAATTGAATAATCTACTGAAGCTACTAAGCTATAAACCATTTACTTTGTTCTATCTTAATCTGTTTTGTTAGCACATTTTATGCAGCTTTTGTGTGTTTTTAAAAACTTCAATATGGTAATCAATAGTTTCCCAGCTCTGTTCTTTTTTTGATATTTCAGTTATTTTGGTTTCTCATCCATATTAAGAAAGTTGTTTCATTTCAGAGACTGAATTTTCTTTCATATGGGAAGGCAATGCTCAATATTAAGTGCTAGATTGAAAGAATGATGAATTAGATCCCTGACATATTCACCTGGGGATCCTAAAAGACCTATTTGCATACACATGATTGATTGACTGATTGATTGATCCTATCTTGAGACTGCCCAACTCCCAAAAGACTTGTAAGAGACATAAGAGATATTTTTCAGTATTATTTCTTGAATTATCCAAATATAAAGTGGTTTCTTTACAACAGGGGTGTTAAACTCACAGCCTGTGGGCCGGATGTGTCATGCGCTGGCCATCCCCACCCCCATTTTAGCAAAGGGGGGAAAAGTCACAACATGTCACGTGATAACAACATGATGATGCAGGTTTGACACCCCTGCTCTACAACTAATGCTCACTAAATGTTACAGATAAGGTTTAACACTTTAATTTGTGGTTTTGGATTTTTCTTCCCCCACATCATATAAACAAACAGGAAAATAACCATTTTAAAGATTGAAAAAGAGTTCCAGGAGTCATAGGGGGAAAATGTGTAAAAGACCCTTCAACCATAAGCATTTATGAGCTCATACAGATGATCGACTTAGACATGAGAAAAAGAAGCAATCTTGAACAAAATTGTGAGTTCTGTAGTAAAGTTATAGTCATGGAAAGGACAACTTCAAGAGAATTCATCTTCTCAAAATGATCCTGCTTTCTGCTCATGTCTTCCAAGTACAGAGGAAAACTTCAATTCCAAAAGAAGCATGAGTGAAAATCTAAATACTTCCAGAAAATCATAGAAGACAAAACTATGTGGCTACAAATGAATGCATGTAAGTAATTATCCATGTAGTCATCAACCTTGCAAATGTGTATACATACACACACACAAACACACATTTCACAAATGGAAAAAAGCTGTTTACAGATGGAGGTTGAAGCTACAATAATGCAGTTCAACTACTCATGTAGTTAAAGCCTGAGAAAAGAAAAGATGTTTTTGTTGTTTTTGCTATAGTGTTCAACACTAAGTTTCTAGAGTCTATGATGTGTTTATTCATTTTATGACTCAGAAAACAGTTTCTTCAGATGAGTTAAAATTATAATAAATTCACAAGCTTGCAGAAAGTCTGGTTCACAAATATTATGATGAATATCCAAGATAAAACAGTACATGCTAAACAAAGATGCACTTGATGAAAAAGATGCAATAGTCAAAATGTCATCTTCTTAACCACATTTAAAAAAAGCAATACATGCATAATACTTTTAATATATTGTAAGGTAGAAAATATGATCAAGGAAAAAGAACAAAGATAGTATCTATCTGCTCTGATTTCTAAAAACATAATAAAATGATTAGATGATGATGATGAATAGATAGATTGATAGATAGTAAAGGTGATTCATATTGTTTATTCAGTCCAATGCTGTTACTTAGAAAATCAAGTTGGTTAAAAACTGAATTTTTAAGAAGGGCTTTATTTTTGTATGTGTAAAAGGCTGTCTGACTGATCAGACTGATTCAGGAGCATCACAGTGAATTCTGCAATTAAACCTAAAATTAATCTAAACAATAGTTTAAATCAGGCAGTTTGTTTCATTCAGAAATTTAAACAAATCAACTTCAGACTGTGCCTCCTAATTCAGATTGTGCACCAATAGCAGGAGTCAAAATGGTCACTGGGAAACAACCCTGAAGAATCAAGCATAATCGCAGAAATCCAAATTGGGAGAAAGGTTTGAGGATGTTGATGAACTCCAAATCAGTTAACAATTCAATCAGAACCAGTGGGACAGTTTTCAAAAATCATACACATGGAACAGAAGAAAACATTTGGTTTAGCTTTCTTTTATACAGAAAATGTTTCCTAAATTGAAGCTGAGTTCAGCTCCAGATCTGCTTAACCTCTGTGGCTCCAATTAATTAGCTAGCTACAATGAGAAAAAGGAGACTGCAAACATTCTCTGTGAAATTATGAAAACATCTACTGTCAAGTTCTCTCAGCTTAAGACACCATGACACATTACTGTTCCAGTTCCCCCATAAACTGCATTCCCCATCTGCACCTTGTAATCAGGTGCTCTTGCTTTCGGTAATTGTGTGCAAGCAAGCATTTATCCATTTTAATGAATGACAGCCTACTCATATTGCCTGAAGGAGAAGTAGCTAAGTTTGTCAGTGACTGTAGTACTTCTATGCTAAAACGGCTTTCTGAAATCACCTATGGGAGGAACAAATGAAACATATCTTGAAACAGGCCCATCAACATGTTCTACTGACTCCCAATTCCTCAAAGTACAATGACAAATTTTCCCTTTTTTGCCTCTAGGTGACTTTTACAAAACCTGGAGATTTGGTGCTGCAGATCCTTTGAGAGATCATTGATTCTCTCCTGTAATAGCCTGTTTTATAATCATAGTGTGAACAGTGTTGTATTTCTTCCCAGATGATACTCTTGCAATTTGAATCAGGATCTTGTAAAAAAAAGAGAGAGAAAGAGAAATTGTCATGTCAATGTTCCACACATTCAGATAATCTCAAGCTGTTTTCTTCAAGCAGAAGGAAATTAACAACACATCCTGTATTTGACAATATTGCCAGGTGATCCTTTTGAAATATTTCCCTTAAAGTCTCAATTCTCTTGATCAGATTTAAGACACTCATGTCAAGAGTGCAGATTGGTCTAGAACAGGGGTTTCCAACCTTGGCAACTTTAAGACTTGTGGACTTCAACTCCCAGAGTTCCTCAGCCAACTGGCTGAGGAACTCTGGGAGTTAAAGTCCACAAGTCTTAAAGTTGCCAAGGTTGGAGACCCCAGTCTAGAACCTCTACTCTTTGTCCTCAATGCTGTTCCTTATGATATTATGGCTGCCATTCTGTGATGAATTGGTTGGAACAATATTTCCCAATTCTAGCAAGTTCCAGGTATGTAGACTTCAAATTCTAGGATTCCATAGCCACCATGGGCATTGATGAGGATTCTGGGAGTTGAAGTTGTCATGCCCCCAGCTATACTTTGTGTACATATTCTTGTGGTTCTCTGGACCCATCTAGTGGCCAGGATCAAACACCAATCTGTATTGTTTGGAAGCTGACCTGGCCCTTTAAATGTTATCTACCTATCAGCTCTCAGCCCCAAAACAAGTGCATCCTAGGAAGCCAGACTCCATTTCCTTTAACATTCAGAAGGAAACAAGCACCAGGAAGAATCCAGCCTAATCTGTGGCATACATTCATCTGAGGACAGAAACCCACATCCCATACACACAGCATCACTGCTGATTTAGATTTATCTGTGGTTATTAATTATCATGTTCACCAGCAACTCAGCACTGCTTATTTTGTATTTGGGTTCTTATTGTATGTATTTCTATTTTTCCCAGTTTCACCCATTCAGTTCTTTTAATAAAGCATCCAGGTCTGTTTTATTGAAGGATAGGTGAGTTTAGCTGCATGTCAAGCTGCACACAATAATGTGTAGTGAGGACAAAACAGAAGTCCAAGTTTGGGAAATGCTGGGTTAGAATAAGAATCCAATCTGGGTTGGACACCAGGACCAGAGATTTGGTTTTCCAAACTTTTGGACTCAGCTAGTCTATTTTCAGGGAACTACGCTCTACCAGAATGTGTGCTTTGGGCTATTCTATGCATGGTATTTATGTGGTGCCTGGTTGTGTGTGGAAATAGGAAAAACTTTGTCAACTATGACTATTTTGTATTCCCCTTGACAGAATTCTAGTATATCACAGTAGGTTAATTATTTGTGTTTGCCAATTATTTCTCACCTATAAAAAGTTTTGTGTGCTGAGAGCCAGAAAGATTTTTCAAAATAACCTGGATGTGTCCATATTCTCAATATGGCACATTTAACATGGTGAAAGTTTTGACTTTATTGTACCAACCAAATCTCAGGTCATGTTCTGACTCTTCTATTTCTCAGCAATACCCTCTCTTTTATCCAAATCAAATAGCAAGCTGCAAAATACAATTTCAAATCAAGTAAAATAGAGTTCATTGTATTTTGTAAAGTTTGTAAAAGTTCACCCTCATTTATAATGAGAATGCATTTATAGTACACATTTTTAGTTTATCTGATTCAGGAACTTTTCCTGATTTAATCTTTTTAATTGCTTCTGAAACTCCCTTTATCATTATATGTCCATTCATTATTTTTGGCTGTATATGGGAAATTTTGTTTTCATTTATTTTCTGCAAAGAATATCAAGTCCTTTATATAAATTAATCAAGTCCTATACACACACACACACACACACACACACACACATGTATCATGTTACTTGACCACACATCTCCCTCAAGGGGAGTTCATAATATTGATGAAATTTCATTTTTTTCTTTTTGAAGTTTATAAACCAGCCATTTCCCTGGTTTATTCACAAATTCAAAATTACTTTGCTTTGCATAACTCAACTTTATTTCCACTTTTCTTATAGATTAACATATTCATTTGTTGGGAGATATTTGTATTCCCTGAAGAGTTCCTTAATTTTTCTTTTCTTTTAATATCATCCAAAGTATTTTGTGTTTTCTGTTGCCTCTTCTTAAGTTCATAATTTCTTGTGTCAGATACACTCTAACAAAGGATTTCCTTGCATCCCAAGCCATTCTCATACTAGTTATGATAAGAAAAAGAAACCATTATTTTAAGTTCTTTCTACAGTTCTCAACAATTTCATATTTCTATAGCAACACTTCATTTAGTCTCCATCTGGAAGAATTACGTTTTTTTATATAAACCAGACTCACAGGATTATGGTCTAAGATTTTTGGCAAAATCTCTACCTGACAAATTTTAGTAGCCAAATCTCTTGAAATCCAAATTATATCCATCCTTGAAAAATATCTGTGTAGTCTCTTAACTACTTTCCTGCCCCCTCCACATACATACACACATACACACATACACACACACACACAAAAGAGAGAAAAAATATACACGATCATCCACTTGTGCATACATTGGCTATATCTGGAATTCTTTTGCATTTATTTAGCATTTTCACTGAATCAATAAACTACAATATTATGTTAAAGATAATTCATAAATGTCAAATAAATATTTTTTCTTTACTAAATATAATTCCATTGGAAAATGTATTAAGAATAAATAGAGAATGATTTTCACTAATATAGTATAATGCTAGCTGAAGAGACTTAATGGACAAAATCTTGTCATTTTACCTTCAAAGTATAATGAACTGAAATAATGATGGTGGTATTTATCAATCCTGTTGATAGTGACAAATCCTCAGCTGTATTTGGTATGACAAATGGGTTTGAATAAATAGTAATTCCTCTTACCTTATAAACTCTACACCTGAGATTTTAGTACAACTTTTATTTTTGTGGGTTGCTTTGACAAGATATTGACTATGCACATCCTCCAAATACATACATAAATACAATGTCCCATGAGCATCAGATATCCATCAGAACCTAAGGCAGAAGTTTTAAAATCTAGTACTAAACTAGGACAGGACAGACTGGAAAGAAGTCCACGTAGTATAGTTTGCAATATTATTGTGAAACCTCACAGGTGAAAGATTCTTAGTGCTACAGCTCAAAATATATTGTGTAGCTCAGTGGTGGGATTCCAAATCTTTTCCTACCGGTTCTATGAGAGCGCGCTTCATGTGCATGCAGCACTCAAAGACTGCCCTCAGTGTCAGCGCTGGTGAGCTGAGTGGTTTTTTAGTTCAGCTGAGGCATGGCAATCTGAACAAATCAGCTCAGCTAAAAAAAAAACAAGGGAACAGAGAATGGTGGGGGCAGGAGGGTGGGGCCAGCCAGGGGTGGTATTTGTCAGTTCTCCAAACTACTCAAAATTTCCACTACCGGTATGCCAGAACCGGTCCGAACTGGCTGAATACCACCTCTGGTGTAGCTATTCCATCTTTTTCTCTGTTACAAATCTTCTATGGCAGGAGAAAAAGTAAAAGACCACACCTGGAAAAATGCATCCAATTTTGGTTACCACGTTACAAAAAAGATGTTGAGGCTTCGCCAAAAGTACAGAGAAGAGCAACTAAAATGACTAAAGGCCTGGAGACTAAAACATATGAATAACGGTTGCAGGATTTGGGGTTGGCTAGTCTAGAGAAAAGAAGAACTAGCAGTGACACGATATCAATATTCCAGTATTTGAAGGACTGCCACAAAGAGGAGGGGGTCAACTTATTTTTCAAAGCACCAGAGGGAACAATGGATGGAAGCTAATCAAGGAGAGAAACAATCTGGAATTAAGGAGAAACTTTCTAACAGTGAGAACAATTAACAGCTTGCCTTCAGAAGTTGTGGGTGCTCCATCACTGGAAGTCTTTTAAGAAGAGACTGCACGGCCACTTGTCTGGAATGCTTGAGCAAGGTGTTGGAGTAGAAGACCTCCAAGGTCCCTTCCATTCTGACTGATGGATTGATAGATTGATTGAAGGAGAATACAGGGATTAACAAATGGAAATGGAATCAACTGAAGCTTGCTTTCCATAAAAATTTATGAAAGAAAGAGAAGGATATAAAGTACAACAGCATGATTTGTTTGTAGGCTACTCTTTCAGAATTCTTTGTGACAGTTTTAACTGTTGTTGTTAGTATTTTATTTATTTATTTATTTATTTATTTATTTATTTATTTATTTATTAGTGGGACTTATATGCCGCCCCATCTCTGAAGACTTGGGGCGGCTCATAGTTAAAAGGACAATAACAATAAATACTTAAAAAAGAATTAAACTAAACAGCCCCAAAACATAATTGCAAAATACAAACTTAAAATCAATCCAAAATCTCAAACCACCCCTCCCAGGGTTCACAGCCTGGATTGGTTAAACAACCAGGTCTTCAGGTCATGGCAGAAGGTGCGGAGGTCAGGGGCCAGGCGGAGCCCCAAGGGAAGTTGATTCCAGAGGTCAGGGACCGCGACAGAATAGGCACGTCGTCGGGGGACCGCCAGCCGGCATTGCCCGGCCGACGGGACCCCAAGGAGTCCCTGTCTATGAGTTCGCACAGGGCGGTTAGTATTCGATGTCGGCAGCAGTCGCTGCCTTAGATAATGAGGACCCATGTCATGTAGGACATGACATGGATCTATATCCTGCCCATTGGGACAATTTGTATATCAGAATATTTGTGCCTTAATGCAGGATGAAATACATGCACTGATCAACAGCATGGCAGACTTTACAAAAGGAAAGAATCTGAGATGATATGAAGCTCATCAGATAACACTGACTTCCTTGCTTTTGGTTGGCTTCTTTCAACTGCACGATTTGGGAATATTTCATTTGAACTTTTTCTTTTCCATCAAAAATTTGAAAATAATGTATTGAAAAATCATATTTTTTTAATATATTTATAATTGGACTTGTATGCCGCCTCCTCTCTGAGGACAGAAGCACCAGTTTGAGCAACAATGAAAGGAGTGGAAGCTAATTAAAGGAGTGGAAGCTGTTGATCTCGCGACTGAGATCTAGGGAGATCCAGCCCTTCTGTTGTTTGTTGATTTTTAAATTGCTTTTAAATTTTTTCAATGTAATTCTTTTGTGTTTTTTTTTTTTTTGCTGTGAGCCGCCCGGAGTCCTTTGGGAGTTGGGTGGCATACAAGTTTAATTAAATAAATAATAATAAATAATCCTTTTATAGTTCAGGATTCAAACAGAGAAAAAGAAGGAAGGAGATTCACATCAGGAAACCACCACAACAGCAACCAATCCACATAGATGGGGATGTGGGGGAGGGAGTGCCTCAAGGGGCTGTGTTTCCTCTACTCACTGGCTTCAAGACTACTGCATTTCTTAGAAAACTCTACAGAAACAGAAGCCTCATTTCTTGAAAGCTCCTGACAATTTCTCCTTCCTCATTATTTCAATCCTAAAAGTAGCAAGTGATATGCACTGGAATAGAGCCTCTAAAGCAGAATGCGTTTTTGGCAGAACTGTTCTTCTTGAGGGGGAAACGAGTTTTGAGTTTTGAGACCTGTGTTTGGAATGACTTTCCTTCTAGCTCTGGGCTAGCCTAAACCCTTAGACTTACTTGGAGAAAGGACTGTAGGTACTGCAAAGTGTTTTCCTGTATGCTTCAGTGGCTCAACAGCAGACAAGTAGAGATGGATGAGAATCTCACTTTTGATAATATTTTGTTTTAATAACTTACCAACTTTACCAAGTTCTTTATAAGTGGGAACAAAAAAACCTGACTTGTTTCCTTTCCTTTAATGGAGACCAGGATAAAGCAAGACTGGTAGATTTCAAACTCAAGTCAAAGGGATTAAAAGTCTGGGTTTAATCCCTTTTATATTCAGTAGAGAGCTGTTTGTGGTTAAGGCATCAGGCTAGAAACCAGAGATTGTGAGTTCTAGTCCTTTCTTGGACATGAAGCCATCTGGGTGATCTTGGGCCAATTATTTCTCTTGGTCCTAAAGATGGAGGCAATGGCAAACCACTTATGAAAAATCTGCCAAGAAAACTGCAGGGACCTTTCCAGGCAGTTTCCAAAAATAGGACACAGTTGAACGGAAGAAAAGAAAAGAAAAATTTAAAATGTGAATTACTGAATAAGGCTGCCACCTCCCTTTTTTGACAGACTCCTCATCTTGTATGGCAGTGAGGTAGGCAGATAGAAAATGCATCTCTTTAAGTGGAGAATAGCTTACCTGAAGAATGTGGATGAAGAGAAAACTTCTTTCAATGGAATTTTCTTGTATAAGAACTTCCTTGTGAATATAATGGAACACACTTGAGATTTAATAAAAATGGATATGGAACAAATTGAAATGACAGACTCATACGTCCCCAATCAGAAACAGAAGAATACTGAACATTGAGGTGGCCAAATGAGATGACCCATGAGACAATACTTGTTGAACTGAAAATGCATAGCGAAGAAATAGCTGTTTCTGTAGTCAAAGTTTAACCATTAATAGTTACTGACAGATATCTGACAGAAGAGGCCCATACAGATATGGGCCTCTTCTATATGCAACTCTTCATCTCATGAGAACAGCAGATTAATGCATTGGGGGTTATTTTCAAGTGAGCAACTTATTTTTATTTTATTTATTTATTTTATTTGTCAATCACTACAAGATAATAGGTGTAAGTATAAACATGAGTAAGAATACAGGAAATAGGTATGAATAAATGGGGACAAAAGGACAGGGATGGTAGGCACGATTGTCCACTTATGCACACTCGTTACAGACCTCTTAGGAATGGGGTGAGGTCAATAGTGGATAGTTTGAGGTTAAAGGAGTGTGTGTTAGAGGATGTAACAACAGAGTCAGGTAGTGCATTCCAGGCATTGACCACTCTGTTGCTGAAGTCATACTTTCTGCAATCAAGTTTGGAGCGGTTTACATTGAGTTTGTATCTGTTGTGTGCTCTTGTATTGCTGTGGTTGAAGCTGAAGTAGTCATTGACTGGTAGGACATTGTAGAAGATAATTTTGTGTGCTACGCTTAAGTCCAACCATAGGCGGTGTAGTTCAAGGTTGTTCAAGCCCAAAATCTCAAGCCTGGTGATATAGGGTAGTCTGTTGAGAGCAGAGGAGTGTAGTACTCTTCTCATGAAATACTTCTGGACTCGCTCAATTGTATTAATGTCCGATATACAATGCGGATTCCAGACCGATGAGCTGTACTCGAGTATTGATCTAGCAAAAGTTTTGTATGCTTTAGTTAGTAATTTAATATTTCTGGAGGAGATGTTTCATAAGATTGGATTTACAACTCTTAATGCCTTTTTGGCAATGTTGTTACAGTGAGCTTAGGTCATTTGATATGAGTACTCCAAGGTTCTTGACAGAGTGAGGATCATCAACGAGGTCATATCTGCCTAGTTTGTATTTGGTGTACTGATTTTTTTTACCAATGTGGACCTAGCATTTGTTGGTCAAGATTTGGAGTTGCCAATTGTTTGACCATTCAGACACATAATCAAGGTTGCTTTGAAGGACAGTAGCATTGTCAGTGGTGTTGAATAGTTTTACGTCATCCATGAAGTGGATACAGTTGCTTATAAGGTGATCGCAAAGGTCATTTATATAGAGTATAAAGAGTGTGGGTCCTAGAATGCTGCCTTGGGGGACACCACTGTTAACTGGAGCAGGGTTTGATATAGTGCTCCCTATTGTTACTATTTGTTGCCTGTTTGACAGGAACACAGTAATCCACTTATGAAGAGATCCAGAAATGCCATAAGAGTTTAGTTTTAACAGTAGTTTGTCATGTACCACTGAATCAAAGGCTTTGCAGAAGTCTATGTAAATTGCTTCTATAGCTTTACTCTGGTCAAGTAGAGTAGTCCATATGTTTTTGCAGTATAGGAGTTGAAGATTGCAAGACAATTTTTTCCTGAAACCAAATTGAAACCAAACTTATTAGAATGTTCTGGTTCTTTTCCTCATTCCTCTTCCTCATTACTTCAGCTCTTTCTATTACTTCAAGTAAGCTAAAGTGTATTTAAAGTAAATGCTTTAAGTCTGACTCTTTTGCCCCTGCCCTTCCAAATCCTTGTCATTGCAGTGGTGGGATTCAGCCAGTTCTCACCAGTTTGGGAGAACTGGTTGTTAACTTTCTGAGCAGTTTGGTGAACTGGTTGTTGGAAGAAATCATTAGGGCAGAGAACCGGTTGTTAAATTTTTTGAACCCTACCACTGTGTCATTGGTACATTAACCAGAGCATCAGGATGATGGCCAACATTAGAAGTTGATGTATATTGAGACTACTTTTTTCCCTGAGAGAATAAGGAAGGCTGACACGGCTTTTCAGGAACAGTCTTCTTTTTAGTATGCCATGACATGGGCAGATATTTAAATTTCATTTTGGTTTCTCTGCCTCTTTCATTCTCATTCTACTTCAAAAGCTATGCATGGTGTGTTATTCCATACAATGATTATTCCCAGCATGAATAATTGCTTCTAAAATTCTTTTCAGTTGTGTTCCAAGCTAATATGCATCAGCTGTGCTGTTCAAATTATTATTTCTTCCAATTAAAATTGTATTGTTTTCTATTAAATATTTGGAGTGATGATGTTTAGACTATATAAATATTGGATTTGGGGGCTTTTAATAAGGGGACACTTTATTTGTTCTTTATAAAATGTATAATATCTATACTTCACTAAAATTGATATAAATATGGATATAGAAGCTAAAGTAGAAGAGAAATAGTTATTTGCTAACACATAGTTTTGTTAGATGGAATAATATCAATTTTGTATTTAGCTAGTGCGAGAGAAATATATTTTATGGTGCTTTATAGATCAATAATACCTTGATTCTGATCTGCACTGTCAGGGTAAATCAGAAGATAAGCCAGCATGATTCCTAGAAGAATAAAAGCTAAAACATAGAAAGCAGGAACATCACTAAAGATAGAATTTAATCACAATCTGTAAAGAGTGGACTACAATAATGCTATAAATAAATTTAACGATACCTAATTCAACTTCTGTATACTGAACTCTAACACTGAAAAATGTCTCAAAGATGCTTTTTCAAGAGGCAACTGGATTTTCTTTGTTTTTCCGTGAAGATGTTTCATTCTCATCCAGTAAGCTTCTTCAGTTCTGACTCAATGGTGAAGAATGGAAGAATTTATATTCCTTCAGTTATCTAGTCATTTGCACTCTCTCTGAGAGTTGTTGAGGTCACTTGGAGGGTTATTTGTGCCCTCAAGGTAAGTAATATAAATCCTTCTATTCCCCACCATTCAGTCAGAGCTGAAGAAGCTTCTTGGATGAGAAGTGAAACATCTTCAAGGAAAAACAAAGGAAGTCCAGTTGCTTCTTGCAAAAGTACTTTTGGGACAACCATGACCTTGGATGACATGACTGAGAATCTACAGACATTTGAACAATGAAAAAGATTTTCAAATTATAGCATTATGTCAGTTTTTTCCAAACCATTAAACTTTACCCTTTAACTTTAAACTTTTGCAGGATGGGAAACTTCAATATCAGGAGGTAAGAAGGTTAAAGAAAACCAGTCTATGCAGATATGAAGACACCATCTGCATATTCAAACCTATATACATTGGGGTTTTCAAATAGAGTTCCATATGCAAAAAATTCCAATAGGAAAAAAGTATTGATCAGAGACACAACTCATCAGAGAATGACATTTTCCCCTCAATACTCTTTCCAAGGAAGAATGTGTATTCAAACAATCTTCATTCTGTTTTCATCTACCAGACTAAACAAAGGCTATAGAAAGTTTCTCTAGCTATTATTCTTTTGCATAGACCTCATCTTAATTCTTGGCTATATTGTCTATACAAATACAATTTTGTTCCCTTCTTTTAGTAAATAAGTTTATAATTTGCCATCGCTATTTAATACTATTTCTTATGATATCTCCATTTTTCCCCATATAATTTTCATAAAATCACCATGCTTCCTGTAAAGTGTTTCCAATATATTCTCTGATCCTAGACCATTTTCTTTATCAAAATGCTATGCTGTGTTTTCAAGACAAATACAAATAATCATGACAATTCTTTAGAAACTAAGGTGTTTTGGAAGCACGGGTTAAAAAAAGGATAATTAAAAGAGTAAGCAAAAAAAGTCATTTCAACATGATTATATGACTGTATAAGTACTTAAGAAAGAGAAATATTTTTAAAATACTTTTGATAAGCATCCCCACCTGGAAATTTTAACTCAGTTTGTTCTTTAAAATGATGTTATAACAAGACCTGACCTTCACCAATATTCAAAACAAAGTTATATAGTAGTTAAAGTATCTCGACAACTTCAAACCATAGATTAAATGTAGCTTGTTAGATAATCGGTATCCAACTCATCATAAATTAAATGAATAATATCATTTGGTGTCATAGCAACTATACAAATAAAAATGATATGTCAAGAGCTCCAATTTTCTTTTAGTGTCACACTTCGTGTTTGCTTTGCAGGTCTCCTCAACCCAGATTTTTATTTCACATCAGCTTGACTCACTAGATTTGAAAGAGATATTATATTTTCATCAATGCACCATTGCTTGCCAGTGTGCTTGATTTAAAATTGTCATTAGCCTCAAATAAAGCAGATTCAGAATGAGACCCCTGCGAACAAATAAAATATAATCACAGCTTTGGAAAGCTAAATTGTGACTTGATTGAAATGCTAGACTTAATAAATGTAAAATTATTAATAGATGGTTGGAGTTAAATAAGCACAGAGGTTGTTTTTCCTTATGCAACAGGGTTTTGTTTGCCCTTGACCAATGTGGTTGAGTTAGCAAATTTGAAAAACACACACACACAAAAAGACTGGCTTAACTTTTTCCTCACAAAAAAAAAACTTTCACAAACTGCAATTTATGTGCAGAAGAAAGCAGACCAAATAAAGACAACCAGTAGAATTTAAACAAAAATTCACAGCATGTCTCTCTAGCCTGCAGCACAATTGTGCTGCCAAAGAATTTGTAACCAAATGCTAATTCAAACCTTTCCTGCAAGCACATTTATCCTATTCATGCAACATGCTTGATGTAGTCGATCACTGATCCAATGATTTTTTTTTTTACTGGAAGCAACACTGTTATATTTAGTGGGTCAAATACAGACACACCCATCACTTTCTCCAGAAAGATAGCAGAGTTTAAAGTTTGTGCAGTCCATTTAGGCTATATAAATTACATAAAAAATTAAATTGGCTGATTTTATTGATTTATTATGTTGCTATAAACATTCATGTACAATGTTTATAGCATGTACTCTGGGTAGTATCATGGACCTATTATAATGTTGATCAGAGAACCTCACTTTAATTCCATATAAAGGTCTCCTCTCCTTACTCCACATCTGGGACTAACTCCATCCATAACTCAGATGAGAAAGAGAGAGGATGTGTGTGTACATAACATATATAAAAGTTCACTTTTTGTATGCATGTTTGTGCATAACGCCAGTGTAAATTTAATTCTGGGTGTACACATAAGAGATGGCAGACATTATGGATCTCATCAAGGTTTGAAAGCTAAGAAGGAATAGGTCTGGTTAATACTTGGATGGGGTCTGCCAGGGAAAATCAGGTCATGTACCAGATTGGAAGATTAAACTTCATGTTCGTGTTTCTGAGAAAACTGTGACTGTCTTCACAGAGTTACCAGGAATCAAGCTTGCCTTGAGGGAGTCTTTACCTTTTTATACGCAGGGCCATCATTTTAAATTTGAGGCAGGGGAAATTAGACAGAGGCAAAGATTATTCCAGAGTCTGTTTCAAAATGTTGCACTGCCTTCAAACTCTCTTTGAAGTACACATGAGGAAAAGCAAATCTTCTCCATGTTCCTTTTTCAGCTACAGCCTAATAAGTACAGCAGTATTTTTCTGCAATCTCTTTTCTGAAGCCAAGCAATTTGTCTTCACCCCATGTGTGCTTAGTACACAGGTAAGAAATTGGTAGGCTCAACATAAATAATGCTTTTTCTAAGAAATAAGAAACAATACCAGGCAGACTGCTCCTGCTTCTCACCCTTTAATGGCTCACCACTAGCAAGGGAGAAATAAATAAGAGCTAAAAAAACTCAGTAGCAGTCAGCAATTGTCTCTTCTGATGATGGTGAGGTTGACTGGTCTATTTATTGCAGGACGATATGGATCCCCTTTCCCCCTGGTCTTCCAGAGTTGGCATAGGAGCTCTTTTGGATTATTGCTTATATAGTTTATCCTCTTTCTCATTCAGTTTTAGAATTCTGAATCATTTCTGTTGCATCTAAACTGAAAGCAAGACACCTGTACTCATTTATTTATTTATGTACACAAACAAATACCCTCTGGTATTATTGTGTTCTAAACTAGTTAAATTTTCAGCATATGAGGGTCAATTTCCATAATTTTTTTGGGCCTGAAGGACCTTTACTACCATGCTGAAACCTGAATCATACCATGTGCCTTCTGCTCTTGTCTTAACTCCTCACTCCCACCCATATATCCATGTCCCTGTAAGGTTCTTATAAGAACAAGGATAAATACAGCAGTGTCCCAAAAATCTATGATACAGTATCAACAGCTGAGTCTACATGTACAAATTCGCATATAGAATTTATGTCATATAATATATATGGGTAAGTGGGTATATGCATAAAATTTGTTTGTTTGTTTATGTATTTATTTATACAAGTATTTATAGACCATCAACGCAGAGTATCATCAGGAAAGCATTAAGACAAAATTTCATCTAATCTCAGTAAGCCAAACAGACATAGAATAGAATAGAATAGAATAGAATAGAATAGAATAGAATAGAATAGAATTCTTTATTGGCCAAGTGTGATTGGACACACAAGGTATTTGTCTTGGTGCAAATGCTCTCAGTGTACATAAAAGAAAAGATACATTTCTCAAGAGTCAAGAATCATAAGGTACAACACTTAATAATAGTCATAGGGTACAATAAGCAATCAAATCAATCAAATCATACTAGGGAACAGTCAATATAAATATAAATATAAAACAGTCAATATAAATATCAATATAAATCGTAAGGATACAAGCGATAAAGTTACAGTCACACAGTCACAAGTGGGAGAGGATGGATGATAAGGAGTGATGAGAAGATTAATAGTAATAGTGGTGCAGACTTTGTAAATAGTTGGACAGTGTTGAGGGAATTATTTGTTTAGCAGAGTGATGGCATTCAGGGAAAAACTGTCCCTGTGTCTAGTTGTTCTGGTGTGCAGTGCTCTATAGCGTCATTTTGAGGGAAGGAGTTGAAACAGTTTATGTGAGGGGTCTGTAAATATTTTCACAGCCCTCTTTTTGACTCATGCAGTATACAGGTCCTCTATGGAAGGCAGGCTGGTAGTAATTGTTTTTTCTGGAGGCCTAATTATCCTCTGAAGTCTGTGTCTGTCCCATTGAGTTGCAGAACCAAACCAGACAGTTATAGAGGTGCAGATGGCAGACTCAATAATGCCTCTGTAGAACTGTATCAGCAGCTCCTTGGGCAGTTTGAGCTTTCTGAGTTGGGACTTAATATCATTAGCACCAGTGGTGGGATTCAATTTTTTTTACAACTGGTTCTGTGGGTGTGGCTTGGTGGGCGTGGCAGGGGAAGGATACTGTTAGCTATGCAGTCAGAGGTGGTATTTGCCAGTTCTCTGAACTTCTCAAAATTTCTGCTACCGGTTCTCCAGAACTGGTCAGAACCTGCTGAATACCACCTCTGATTAGCACCCATGCATCCCATGGACCAATATAAAACTGGAACCTTGATAAAACTGGAAAGTTGGGAGCACTGTTAAGTTTAGGAGAACCATGTGTTCCATAGTTCTTTAATTAAAGCAGTTAGTTTTGTTATGTCTGCCAACTCTATCGCTTTTTCCATCCATTCTTCCATTTTGGGAATTAATTTGTCTTTCTATCTTTGTGCATATAGGATTCTAGCCACAGTCAACATACATAATAACAAAGTTCCATTTTTCCCCCAAAGCTTTTATCCAATAGGCCTAAAAGAAAAACTTTTGAAATAGTGTTACCCTTAATTTTACATGATCAGTATTTTGCATTGTTTTAGATATGTTAATTGTTATTTTTGATGGTATTAGTTTGTAGGATTAGTTCTTAAACTACTATAATTGTTACCTTGGCTTTTTAAAGTGTTTTAAATTGCATTAATGCTATTGTTGTTGCTGTTGCATATTTTCCTCCTGTAATAATTTATACTTTAGAAATTACAGTGGTTTATTCCAGATAGTCTGGATTCAATTCTTTGAAGTTTTATTGCTTTGTTCGGAAATCTGCTACCTCTTCCACCAGCCTCTGTTATGGCCTCTCAAATGCCAATTAATAAACAGAACTCAACTGATTCTTTTTTGGGGGGGCGGGAAACAGCCACAGTTTTCAGATATTCATAGATTTGTCCTGCATAATGGTTTCAAAATGAAGAAGGACATACAAGTATGGCTTTAAGAAAGAAAGCAAGAGGAAGAAAAAACATCAAATGAGATATGGGTTTATTATTTCTGTAACCATGGATAAGAATTATTTATTTTTGTTGTACTGCTGTCTTTGCATTAATAAAAAGGTGATGAAAACATGCATGACTAAAAAAACAAAATGAACTTTTCCTTTAGATTTTTCTAATCCAGTTCTGTTCCTATTGTGTACATGTTTATTACCTTTCCAAATAATTAGCTGCTTCTTTACGAGATATCATTCTATTAGCAGCCAATCATATCTATGAAAGTTTAGCAAATATTTTTTTAATCTATAAAAATACATTGGGGCAGAGAACTGTGCTGTACATCAACTAAATCATATTCTTTTTTAAAGTTATGCTGAAATATAAAACAGAGAAAGACTAAGTTATCAGAATTTCTTAAAGCAACATTGCAACATGAATTAAATCAAACCTTAGTGTCACATCTAATGTCTCGCATAGATGGATAGAAATACAATCTAATCTAATCTAATATCAAATAGGTTGACTCCTAAATTCAGAAATGTGGCATGTGGAAACAGGACATGCTAAAGGGAAATCGGCAATGCCCAGTGTGTAAGAGGCAATCAGTTTCAGGATATTTATTGCAGCAGGGGTGTCAAACTCAAGGCCTGCGGGTCGAATCTGGCCCACAGGAAGCTTAGATCTGGCCCATGGGGCTGCCCTCGAAATAGTGAAAGACTAGTCAGTGGTGCCTCTACCAGCAAAAACAGCTCTGGAGACTGCAGTGACCTCCTGCAATCCTCTGCCAGCAAAAACGGAGCTTGGGAGAGCTGCACATGGAGCTTGAGAGAGCTGTGTGCAGCCCTCCCGAGCTCCGTTTTCACTGGCAGAGTGCTTGGGCCACCACAGGCACCCTCAACACAAGTGACGTAGAGCTGGCCACACCCATCCTGGCCACATTCACCCGGCCCCCAAGATCAAACACAACCCTGATGCAGCCCTCAATGAAATTGAGTTTGATACCCCTGTATTACAGCATAAATAGACCACTGTCTGCTGGAGCATCAGGATCATTGAAAGCTTCCCCAAGTGATTGAAGTGATAATAAGGTTGTTGTATGGGTGCTCGTGACAGGTTACACAATGAGACATAATGAAAATAAGCAACAAAGTGCCTGTTCTTTTCCTTTGAAGAGGCTTCCAGGAAAGGAGGGGGCCACAGTTCCTCGTGCTGAGTGCTTGTGCTTCAGATTTTATAATTGTGCCATAGATTTATGCTGAGGGATTTTTACAGGAAACAAATGCCAGGATAAGAGAAAAGATTACAGCCTGGAATACAGTATCAAAAGATAGAGAGAAGCTCAGTAACTAAGCACGTTCTATGGCACTGAGAAATCCTCTCGTTTTGTTCTGCCATTCATTTCTAACTGATTTATTTGTTCTGTTTCACAATAGAATCAAATAGAAGGTGTTATGTATGCAGGTTTGAATGTCATTGGTTTAGTTTGAACTGTTCTTGTAAAATGTCAGAAATGATTGGTTTAAAAAGTGCGGGAAAACCCTGCACTCTGATTGACTGGCAACTGCGGCTGCTGGGTATAAGTAGCAGCCGCAGCCCAGCCAAATCGGGTCTGTTATGAGCTGTAGTCACTAATAAACTCTTCACTGAAGCACTCCGCGTCTGACTCTTCATGCAAACTTAACAGAAGGCTTTAGCAGTTTCTCTAAGACACCGGCAACACTATGAAATCATTTTGTAAAAAATAAACCAATAGGAGGAAAGTTAAAAGGAAAAAAATAAACCAGTGCCTAGTCTTGATATCCAGAGCCACATTTGAAGGCGTGAATCTGGAGTCCATTGGCAGCAAAATCTATGCAACAATATTGAACTGATTTTATAGATTTGCCTTTGTAAAATGCAGCTGTTATTCCCATGGATGTTTCTCTCAGGTAGGAAATTACAGAAAGGAGTAATCCCTTGAGAAGTAGTTATAGTAAATTTTCACTGGCTTTTCTTTATAAGCAAGGAGAGATGGGAGGGGGGGAAATCAGTCAATGAAAATGCTACCAAGCAAAAAGTGATCAGATTTACTTTCTTGTGAGAACCAAGGACATTCCTGCAGGTGCTCAGAAGCAGGGGATTGGAATCACCTAGCAACTGGACAGTATCCTAACTGGACCATGTGACTTATTGTTTTGAGAAAGTGACATACTTTTACTTTTAATTAGGTGAAAACCATGGGAATAGTCAGAGGAGGTTTTCACTAGCCTGTGCCAATATGATACATCCAATACACCTATTCTTTGAGGAATTTATTTGCCTCAGAATTTTGTTTGCTACGGGTTTGTTACTTGGAACCCTGAAACACATACAAAAGGGGTAGGTCTTTGATTGCACAGTTGTGTCTGCCATGTTTACTTTTTTTTTTAACAACCCCGAGAAGACATAGCTTTTCTTTCTACCTATCACCAGGCCACATGCCATAACTCAGCTCAAGGTAAATCTTTCATTCTCTTTTGTGTTACTTTTTAATTTGATAAATCTATATATTTATGTATTACAGTTGGATACTGCCTATATAGTGAAAGAACCGAAACAAAGTATTGGGAAGGAATTTGAACCTGAATCTTCTTGATCCTGTTGCAATAGTATTCTCCCTTCCATTTGCTGTGTTGTGTATTTGTGATTGTCCTTGATGATTATGTGGAAAGTTCAATGGATGCAACATGGGGTGGTCCAAATGCCAGAGGAAGGGCTCCTTAAGTGGTAAATATATATTTGTCATCCACAAATATTTGTTGAGAATTTATTATTGTTATTTACTGTATACACAAGAATCTAGTCAACTAATGGTCAAAGCTAAATTGGTAGCAGATAAGGGTCAAGAGAATTCACAGGGGCTGGATTTGGAGCTCTTGTGCAATGCCATTACTCCAAACTGATGACGTCTTTAACTCCACTTTCCAGCTCAGCCTGCTGTTCTCCTACAATATCATGGGCCCTGTATTGGCTGCTAGTGGAACCTATCCACCCATATGTAATTTTGGGTCTAGTGGTTAAGACACCAGACTAAAAAGCTGGAGACTGTGAATTCAAGTCCCACCTTAGCCATGAAAGCCAGTTGGGTGATCTTGGGCCAGTCACACACTCTCAGTCCAGGTCACATCACAGGGTGGTTGTTGTATGGGGAAAAGAGGATAAGGAAGGCGTGTTGGATATGTTCACCACCTGAGCTTTTTATAAAAATAATAAAAATGAGATAACAAACCAACAAATAAAATTATCCCCTGCAGAAGGAATCAACACATCCCACTGGTCAACTTAAGAACAAACAAGTTCTGTTCTCAGCAGATTAAGATAATGGGGTCAGAAGACAATAACCTCAGCTACAGACTCATCTCTCTGGAATACCCTAAATCTCACAGAGCCCCATGCTTTTATTTCATTTATTTATTTAATTAATATTTCATCTACTCATATGACTTGCACATGACTTTTGTGGTCCTTCAAGGACCTGACTTTTTAGCAAGGCACTAAGAGTGTGTAGCATGCAGTATGATTATTTTTAACCCTTAACAAGAATATAACATTAAAATATAACATTAGAATCTGCTATTCTTATGTTGATATCTTTGTTATCTTTTATGTAAGACGGTTACATTCTGGGGGATAGGATGAATTATAAATATTAGTTAATAAGTAACATGGTGTCACCTTGCCCTTTAAAATAACTTTCCTAATTTTGGCACTCTGTTCATAGGTAGTAAAATGGGGAATCATTTGTCTCTTTTGGAGGGGAGGGGAAGCTATCTCCTTGTAGCTCACAAGAAATATTGTATAACCACAGCCAAAAATTGTAAGAGTGTAAAATTGCTGTAAGCTAACATATATTAAAAGCAGTGCCAGTAAAACTAAGGTGGGCTGGCAAGGATTCAGTTTCATGCATGTATACATCACTTTGTGTGCATTGTTCCTTAATATAAATATGCCCTATAAACCAGTTCTGTGTGACATATTCTGTATCTATAGCTTTTCTTAATATAGGCATCCCTATTTAGGAGACTATCTCATATATTTCAGCCATCCTATTCTCTAGCATCAGAAATAGTAAAAAAAAACATTAGCAACATTTTATTGGCTCTATTCCAGTACTACTTAGCTCACGCACACTCTTTTTGTGTGGGTGTGGGGAAAAAAACCTATTTATCGGTATCTATTCGTACAAACATACACACACAATAAGACAATGAAAGGTAGCTGCATAAAAGACTGTCTCTTTGAACAGGAAAGATTTGATCAGGTTGGCATAATGGAAAGGTTTTTATTTTCCCTACAAGCCAGTAGAATGCGGTCACGTGTTTCCTGTACATGGAGATGGAAATGGTGTTTCTGAATAACTGCAGTGCTTTGTGGACTGGTTCCCCAAGGAAAGATTGCTGTCAAAAGCTTTCAGGAGGCCCTGAGAAAACAAGCAGCCAACTTTAGCACTGCTTCCCAATTGCTTGCAAGAGCTTCTCCCCGTTTTTGCTGGTGAACTTCCTTGCTGAAAGTCATGGAGGTAATTTATGGGGAGAAGAAGCAAATTTCTGCCCAACTACACACGCATCACTTCCCGAAATGGGGACAATTTATGTCAGATGATTCTGTAGATTTGCAGTTGCAGCTACTAAGCTTCTGCGTTTGGCCGTGTGGCTTGCTGTTAACGGCAAAGGAACTAAGAAGCTGCTTTATACTAAATCAAACAATTGAACCAGAGCATTAGGCCACCAAGTTCAACCTCTTGCGTAATACAAGGATTCAAATTAAAGTGTTCCTGACCAATAGCTGTCCCTGCTCAGCTTGAATATATGCAATGAAGGGAACTCAATAATCAAAAAATTGATTCACTGTCAGACTGCTCTTACTCTTAGGATATAAATGCTCTGGTAGAAGAATAAAGCCAGAGACTCAAAACTTTCTTAACCAGATGTCACATCAAGAACTTTTTTTTTCAGAAAAGAAAAGATTGTGAGGGCAGACTACTGCACCTATGGTCAAATAATAGTTTTTAATCAGGGCGAACTTATTCTTAAGTCCAAAGAAGTGTCGGAGTCAGAAGAATGTGTCCATCACTGGTTTACGTATTTACAACTGAAAGAAAAGTTTAAATTAAATAAGTTATGGGTTTGACTTTGTAAAAAATGAATTTGAAATTGTACTCTGATAATGATGAATATGTTATTGCCAAGGTTTGTAAATTGTTATTGAAATTGAATTGGGAGAATGAATATGTGAAGCATTGCATAATTCAAAGTCTCAGAAGTCATTCATTCCATGTTGAGTCTTTATCCCTTCATTCCTAAAAGGTAAATTGGTAATATTGCATTTTAGTATATTTTCTAGCCTTCACCAAGCACTTCATTAACACTCTAAATTTTTTGTTTGTTCCTTTTTTGTTTCTTTCTTCTTTCCTTCCTTCCTTCCTTCCTTCCTTCCTTCCTTCCTTCCTTCCTTCCTTCCTTCCTTCTTTCCTACATTCTTTCCTTTCTTTTTCTTTCTCTGTTCCCTTCCCTTCCTTTCCTCTTTTACTCCTTTCTTATGGCCCCTCTGCTCAGGCTTCATAAATTTCTTGCAAATAAAAATGGCTGGTGCTTTGTTTTGTAGCATGTTAGCTTCCATGATAATGATAAGATTCTTTAAAACAATTAAGTCAAGTGGGGCTGAAAATCTAGTGGCCATTGATTAAGACATCTTTCAGTAGAGAAGGCCTTATAACCACTATGTTACCTGATCTGAGTACACTGAAGATCACACCATTAAGCACTGATTCAGCAGAAATTGCTCATCCATTTCAAATAGCCTAAGCTGGACATAATCAAGCTACTGTTGCAAAATTATTTTTGAGGAAAAGTCACACCATATACAAGCTAGACTTAGTACCTTAAATGATCCCATACAAAAGAGCAGTGTTATATAATGGTATCCTATTTTGAGACCTTTCCATGTACCAGAATGCATTGGCTATTCAAGGGCATGCATAAATTGCTTGCCCAAATGTAGCATTTTGAGCTCCTGCTTTGATTTTATACAGAGTTGACTTAGAAATGCATTCATCACCACCTTGTTGGCAATCTGCTTGTAAGGTGCTGGAGCATACAGCTCAAAATATATTATAGTGTACCGTTGTTAAAGTGAGACAAACCAACTCATTAATTGTTGTTTTTCCTGCACAACTCATATTTTCCGACGCAGAATTGTAAACTGAGACATGCCATTTTCTTTTTCTTGATCCTGCAATATATATGTTATGAATAAGCCTATTTCTTTTTGCTGAAAGTCATAATAAGAAAATATTTTTTACTAAAGAAAATAGGATTCAATAAGAATGAAGAAATGCCATTTTCATTCTCTGCAAATGAATCCCCCAATTGGTCTCCAATTATTTTTAAGCCATTAGGAAAGATTTCAGAAAAGCTTTGCCATCAAATACAAGCTTTATTTGAGCAATTGTCCAGTATGCCTACATCTCTGAAACAGAATTTTAATTTTATAGAATTTTGAAGGTTTTCCTGCACTGCAGTTGTGCAAATTGTATACATTAGGCACAATCCAGGCACTTATTACACAGACAGACAGACAGACAGACAGACAGACAGACAGACCGACTATGATAGATGATAGATAGATTAGATAGATGATGATGATGATGATGATGATGATGATGAAGAGAGAGAGAGAGAGATGATAGAGAGAGAAAGATGATACCTAGAGAAAGAGAGAGAGAGAGAAAGAGAGAGACACCCCACTTTTAGACCCTTTCAGGCATATGAAGCAGTTTTAGAACTTTACAAATGCAGGCTTTACTTTTTGGAGGAAAGGTCAGGGTTAGTTCTCTGCATGAATCTCCAGAATCAGAGAGGAAAGGCAAAGGCCTAGTATATTTCATCATGTCTAGTTTCTCAAGTATCATTGTCAAGCTGTTCAGTTCCTTAGCTGTTCTGAGAAAAGAAGGAGGAAATGTACCCTACTGAGAGCTGTTCAGAGAACAAGGATGAACCTGGAAGATGCCATATACTTCAAAAATTTGGGGAAATGTTTTGGTCCCAAGATAAATATCAAGCATAATTATTGTCATTTTACATTCTGTAAGTTCTCTCATTTATGTTGCTATTGTCACTTAAGAAAGAATTCTCACCAGATTTGGGGAAAGAGACACAGTATACTCTACAACTTATTCTTGAAGGGAAAGCTAGATGTATATGTGTGTATTAAAGGAAAACCATTGAAGGAAAGTATTAGTATAGAACAGTTGAGCTAAGCCATGCCCAGATTCCTTGCTGTCTCCTTCTTGCTCGCACAGCAAATACTGTTTCAGTTTCCAACAGGACGCTAGCCAGATGAATACTGATGGATGCTGGTAGGCAGAGGCAGAACTTTTTCCCCCTTATTTTCCTCCCAAAAAACTAAGCCCGGCCACATAGTTTCGTAGTGAAGCACAGGTATCAAGCTAGTGTTTAGATGAAAAGGAATACCTATTGTAAAAGTACGGCTTGATTCCATGTCAACAAGGAAGGGCCAGCTTTGAACAACATACAGACCGAGATCCATAACATAATCCATTTCTCCTCTGATCCTCCAACTAGTTTATACCTTGTTTCTATTTTTTTTAAAAAAATGGTGGTGCAATGTGAGGGTGGGGAGAGAGAGAGAGAGAGAGAGCACTGTGCTTCCTTTTTGTGGTTGCTTTGAAGAGTTGCAAACAGGTGCCATGTTTGTATTCTCATTCACTTCAAATAATCTTTTTGGAACTGAATTTGCAGAGCTGTAATAGATTGATGATTGGAAAAATACATCGGCCATTAAAACATAGATAGCTTTCCCTAATGGTGGGAATGGATTCATGCCTGATAATATGTAGCACAGAGTACATATTATGTGCAGTTGGGTTTTATCACCTTAAGATAGGACCATGAAGCTAAAGCAGGGCTTGAATTTAACCTGGTATAAAGGAATTTAGAACTCTCCGGGATAGGGAAGGAGTGAACAAACCACTTAGAGGGAACTTACTAAAAAGATTACATTTCTGAGAAAGAGCATGGGGGTGGGAAAAGCTCAAAATAACCAGCCTTAATTTTGATTGGAGGACAGAGAATCTTGAACAGGCTTTCAAGTTTTTGTTTTACTATATAGAACTACAATTTTAAGAAATCCTGGAAGCCCTGCCATGTTTGTTTCATGACCATGGCTACCTCAAAGGCTGATACCTGTTCAGGAAAATGATAGAGTGTCTGTTTACTGAACTAATTTCAACAAGGCCAAGAAAACATGCCTTACCAATATTGATACACTAATCGACTAATCTGTAGGTATAGGCCCAAGGTTTTAGCATATGGGAAATAACTATTGAGATCCCCATTGATAAATCTCAAAACCTTGGTGCAAGGGCCTTGGTAGTGCAGGCTGTTAATAGCCTAGCACTTAGTTCCAGCTGCCTGTAATTATTGCAGGCTCGAATCCCACCAGGCTCAAGGTTGACTCAGCCTTCCATCCTCTCGGGGTAGGTAAATTGAGGACCCAAGATTGTTGGGGGCAATAAGCTGACTTTGTAAAAATGCCGCTTAGTAATAAACAGGCATATACAATGGAATGAAGGCTATTGCTGAGCGCATTGGGTTGTATCCCAAAAATTGTAAGCCGCCCTGAGTCTCCAGAGAAGGGTGGCATATAAATATGAATTTAAAAAAAACTATATAATTATTTTTCATAAAATTATACTAAATGCCCTTAAGGTTCCTCCAACCAAGCTCTATGGCAAAGGGAAGAATTGTAGAAAACTTGTGTTTTCTATGTTTATTCTGCTAGCTGTTTTAAAGGTTGGTTTTTTTAAAACTTTTGAATGTCATTTAATCTCTAATTTCCTGTAATAAATTATATTGTATTGCCCCTCTGTCTTTCCATGTAATACTGTGTTATGCAGTTAGATGTTGCTCCTGGGACAGCATTAATATTCTTTTTGTCCTTTCTATGGAATGATTTTAATAAATATCTCCAAATAACTGGAACATTCAGAGTGATGGCAGATAAAATATTGTTTTAAATTAGTTTCAGCCTGGGCTGGCCTCCTGGGACCTCAGTCTGCTGCTCTGCATGACTATTGCAAGAGAAGAACATAGCAAGAGGCAACTCGCCTGAAAAGAAGTTGCAGAATAGATTTGAGGTTCAGAAGAAGCAAGGTATCTATGGAGATGGAAAACCCATTCTTTGAACTGGTATAGCTGTTTAGGAAAGGCTGCCACCCTTTCCAGTATGTACTGGCTTTTGCTATTGATATGACAATCAGGCTAAAGAACGCTACTTGAGATTAGCCTGATTATTAGATATGTTTAAGATACAGTTAGAAGTTAGAGGACTTTGAGACTGGGGGATGGGAAGTTATTTAAGTGCGAAATTTGAGATCTAGAGGACCTGAGCTAGTAAGAACAAAGGTTGGCTTGAACAGCTTTTCAGAGCTGACATTCATAATCAAAAGATAACTTTGTTTTTTAGAACTTTTTGTCCTAAGCTATGGTGGTCTACAAAAGACCTGAAAGAAAACAAGAGAAATTCTCAGCACTTTTGATTATGCACAGCAATAGTTCCTGGATTTAATTTTTTGATTACCAGACTCTGATGTAGCTGATAAAATCTGTTTATGCATTGAAGCCCATTCAAAAAGATGTGCCCTCAATCTGAAAGCATGTCCATTTCCAAAGTCTTGAAATTGTATCCAATACTGCTGAAAAAAGTGTATGAGTAGATATCTCAATTAACACACAGAGACACACACACACGCACACCTTTTTTAAAAAAAGCTTTTGCATTGATGGTGGCAAAAAAAATCATCTGTCACTAATTAATTCAGAAAGCAAAAATGCTAAGCTGGAAGATGTATAAAGTGACTCAGAAACAAATATTTTAAATGAGTGCTTTGAATTGAAAAATCCATTACCAAGATCATTGTTCCAAATAAATGTTATTTTAATATGATATCCAAAAATAATGTTACCCACATTATAAATCATCCTTTGTCTGACATTTACATCTGCCAAATAACAGGTTAATGATAATGCTAGCACATCAAATATACAAGCAGCTGTAATCTCAGATCAATAAATATGACCTAGGGTTTATACAAATGACTTCCTTGCCCAGATTCAATGATGTCCCACCTACCCTTGCTGAGCTCATGTTCTCACAATGAGTTCTCCATTCTTGCAGTGGCCATAGTCCAGCCTGACCACTAGACAGCCCTGCTACCAAACTAGGGTAGAATTTCTGATGTTGGCTTAAGAAACAGTTTGAAGGAGTATAGGAAACATGCAACTTAGGATGCCATGTGAACCTGATTTTATTGGCTTCCACAAGGTCTAATCCATGAGTTCTAAGGACTAGACTTTTCTTCTCAGGCTGGTTCTTATTGCTAGTCCACAAAGGGTGAAAGCCAGATGTCTAAGATATCTTTTCAGAAACATCTAGGCTGCATCCTGAAATCCCAGCATTTGTAAACTCATGTATAGTTTGAGTGAATTGAACTTTGCATGAAATCCTCAATCAAACAATTTCCAAAAAAATTACAGCACTAAAGGAAGTAGGTTTCAATCAATGCTCAGAACAAGCCATGCAAGACATGTGATTATGAAAGGCTTCTTACATTCGCTTAATTGGTTCTGATTGTAATACTTTAGTTCTTCCAGATGCCAATCTCAGGTGTGACAAGAAGGAAACTGTTTCTGGAAATAGCAATATAGTGAGAATATAGCATGTCAAGCCATGGGTGGGGAAATAGAGTTGCTTTCTCTTGCAGTGCTCAGAACAGAAAAGAGTGTTGTCAAGAAGTACCAAACATGAAGGAAAAAAAATATATTAGCAACTCCATCCTTGAATTGATGGAGAGACCAGAATGCACCACAGAGATAATTACTTTTCAAAAGAGCATAACAGGATCCTAAAAAGCTAAACTTGTGAAAGGAAGAGGGAAAGTTTGACATTTGATATTCTGAATGAATTATTTTTATGGTTTGAAGAATTGTCAAAGTTGGGTCCTAAAGACCAGGAGCCAGTTACCAAAGACACAAAGGAATATTTGTATAGTTAAAAGGGACAGCATTAAAACTATTAGAATAGGAGTGAGCAAGGTTTTTTAAAAATTCATTTTTAAAAAAGGCCTGAAATTTTACAAGATTGCCAAATGTTTCAAGGTTTAGACAATCTTAACCCGAGATCTTGGGAAAATTTAGAATTCTTTCCCAAATCTCATGAGATTTCAAATGATTCCCTTCCAGTCTCACTGATTTGGAGATCACAAGATTCTGACCATTTTTCTTTTTTATTTTAATACATCATGATGATTGTGATGACCCAGAGTATCTCAGAAATATAACAAAACCCAAAACGTAACTAAAAGTCCTTTAATACCTTCAACTTGGCTTCACTGTTTAATTGTTCACAGTGGAGGAGTAAACTATTTTCAAAATAACATTTCAAAGGCAAGACACACAGTTCACATTCAAAGAGCCCATAACGAAGCAAAAACCAAAAACAAACACATTGAATAAAGTTCCTCGACAGACCAGAATAGATCATTGCCAACTTCAGGAAGATAACCAGGGACAGTCCATTGGAAGAACGCCAACCAAGATAAACCTTCTTTAGAAATAAAACACTAATTTGTCTCCAGCATCTGTTAGCACACAAGTCCAACCTTTTATGCAGATCTCACACCTGCAACCCCTGAAGAGGATCATGGCCCTCTCCTCCTGAGAAGACCACATTTTATCCTGATCCTCTCCTCCCTGCATGCCCTAGGATGGATAGGGGATGGGCCTGGGTCCTCCTCTGACTGCTCAGCCAGCCCCTGCCCTTCCCCAGCCTCCTCCACCACCTCTGGAGCCACACTTCCACTCCCTGTTGGCTGTTCCTCCTCTTTCTCAGAGTCAGTCTCCACCAGGGGCATGACAATGATGATGATGATGATGATTTCATTATAATGATTATGGCTCCAAATCTCCACAAATTTGCAGTTGCTTTGGCACTTATAACTATTATACTTCTGATTCTGCCATACTAGAAATCCAACTTATCAGTTGTATCTGCCTAATGTTCTAGCATTACATATCTCAAGCTCTCCTAGCCATAGAGTTAAGAAATAAAAACCTGCAATAAAACATCTGCAGTGAGGAACAGGAAGCGATGGAATATAATGGTTGCCATTTCCTCACTCCCTACACTCTCATATTACATTGCCTCCCCCACTTCCTTTCCTCTGGTGAGCATTACTCATCTGTCCTCTGGTAATCTAGTATAACATGAGTGAGGAAATGTGACTGAACAGAATGAATATGCATAGTATGTCTATGCAGAACTTTGAAGAGATGCTTTGCTTTGGTAATGCTGCATGTCTTTGAAGTGCAGTGTGATCCAATAAAAGGGTGGGATTCAAATTTTGTAACAACTGGTTCTGTGGGCGTGGCTAGGTAGGCGTAGCTAGATGGGCATGGCCATGTGACTGGGTGGTGTGACTTTTTTTGCAGCAACCCCCCCCCATTCTTTGGGCCTCCTGCACCTCAGGGGAGCCTCCTGGGAGGGCATTTTTGCTCCCAGAAGGCTTTCCTAAGGCCCAGGAAGGCAAAAAATGGAGGGGGCGAGAGGGTGCTGAACCCCCCTCCAATTTTTGCCTTCCTGGGCCTCAGGGAAGCCTCCTGGGTGAAGCAGTAAGTAGGCGAGGGGAATCCTGGCACAGCTGATCCTAGGAACAGCTGAAGGTCAGGAGGAAAAAAGAAAGAAATACCTTAAGGAGTGACTGGGCAGAGAAGAATGCAGTCAGCGATGTCGGGCATGCGTACAATGTTGCACATGTGTGATAAGGACTGACTGGGAGAGGAGGGGAGGAGTGAGCAGAGAGGGGCGGGGCCAGCCAGGGGCACAATTTGCCGGTTCTCCGAACTGCACAGAATCATAACAACCAGTTCTATAGAACTGATCTGAACCGTTAGAATCCCACCCCTGATCCAATAGCAATGTAACTCCTTTTCCACTTTGCCTTTCCATGAGACAAGAAACAATGGATGAAAACTAGTCAAGGAGAAAAGCAACCTGGAATTAAGAGAAACTTCCTAGCAGTGAGAACAATTAACCAGTGGAACAGCTTGCCTTCAGAAGATGCAGGTGCTTCATCACAGGAAGTTTTTAAAGAAAAAACTGGACAGCCATCTGTTTGAAATGGTATAGGGTCTTCTGCTTGAGCAGGGGGTTAGACTAGAAGACCTCCAAGGTCCCTTCCAGCTCTATTCTTTTCTAATTCTAATTCATTTCTAAAAGAGCCTCTGCAATTATTTTTATTATTATTATTATTATTTATTGGATTTCTATGCCGCCCCATCTCCCGAAGGACTCGGGGTGGCGTACAATCATAAAAACAATATAAATATAAATACTATACAATTTAAAAGAGATTAAACATGAAACACAATAATCTGAACTAAAATAACACTCAATTCAATTAACTCACATTCAATTAACCCCCCCCCCATCCCCCTCCTCAGTCCAGGTTGGCAAGTTGGAACAACCATGTTTTCAGGCCCCGCCGGAAGGAGCGGAGGTCGGGAGCCACCCAAAGCTCCAGGGGCAGCCGGTTCCATAGGGTGGGTGCTCCCACAGAGAAGATCCTACCCCTGGGGGTCACCAGCCGACATTGTCTGGCCGACGGCACCTCAAGGAGGCCCTGTCTGTGAGAGCGCACTGGACGTTGGGAAGCTGTTATTAGCAGCAGGGTCTCCCTCAAGTATCCCGGTCCTAAGCCATGCAGGGCTTTATAGGTCAGCACCAGTAATTATAGGAGATGGTAGCTCAGGGGTATCAAACTGGTAGCCAGCGGGCCGAATGGGTCACATGCAGGCCATGCCCACCACAGCTCCGCGAAGGGGAAAAACATCACAAAATGTCACATGATGCAGCAAATTTGACATCCGTGTGGTAGCTAGATCAGCACAAATGTTTTTTTTTTTCATGATGAATTACAGCAGCCCTGTCTAGGCCTAATGGGAAGGAAGGTGTGAAGAATTTAAAAAAATAAGGAAGAAAGAAAAGAAAAGGATGCCACTGAAAAATGGGAGAAGATGACATACAGGGTGCACTTTGGTAACTGCTGTCCTTTATCCACCACACAGGGTTTTCTGATGTGTGAATGCATCAAGCACGAAGAAACTCATCCAGATCTTTTCTGTATTGATTCCAGATGATTCTAAAAGGCTAAGATAACCAATATGTTCTACCATGCTGTACCCTGACATAATTCTAACCATCTTCTTTATAATTAACCTTCCTATTATCGGGGATGCAAGCAAGATTTTGAACATTTTACTGTGAGAAAATAATAGCAACTCTCTCGAAGAAATGGTAATTTAAGTATCAGCTTATGGAAAAATAATACATCGGAGGAGCTTTCTGTCAGAGATATTGCTCTTCAACCGACTTTACTTACTTGCCCATTGGCTGGCTTGCTTAAAGCATTTGTATGTTACCCTCTTTCATAATGGCAGTTGCGGAATGACTGACTAGAGATGATGGGAGCTGACTATTTCTGAATATAAGTCCAAGGCTCAGTTATATAGTCAGAAAACACTAGCAAATAATGAGTAACTCCCAAATCGCACAACAGGTTTATGTGCCATATCTGACAAATACCTCTGCATCATTAACAAATGAGTATGTTCACTAATGCTTTGCTACATATTACGAGCCAAGAGTATCAACTAAATGGTGTGCTGCATGCCCAGTCAGCCTTCTGCTAAATAATTTACTTTTTGGTTACCCATGCTGTGAGCATTTTGCTTCTCATGCTTCTTGCCCACAGGCAGAGCCTTTTAATAATTTTCATTCCCCTCTCCGGATTGCACATATAACACTATTTCCCCCCATCTTCCCAGAAGCATAATTTGCTACTCCTTAAATTTAAGGGTGACAGGAATTGTGTTCCCTGATGCCTGTTATGCCTTTTTTCCCCATTAACAGTTCATAAGCAGAAAGCACATTTTCCACAGCTTTGTTGTTATAGCTCCAAAGGAACTTTTTTTCCTAGAAGCTACCAAACTATTGCCATATGTAATCTCCTTATACACCACAGGGGTCCATTCATCATTCTTTGGACCTGAGCAATAGGCAATGTACCCATCTGCATGAATATAGGTCTGACTAATGTGCTGCTAAGTGTTCTGGTAATGTATAGGTATAAAATTAACAATCTGAAACATCAACTAATTAGGCTGTGTGTGTGCAGCCACACATGTGTGCACTTGTGTGCACTTATCAATAAGGAGTAATTAATGAAATCAAGTTAAAAGAATCACCTTTATGAGGCTGAGATAAAACAATCAGGTAGGACTTCACCTCTTGTTCCCATTCACAATGGCAGCTTCCAGAGAAGATTACAACCAGATGTTACGTCTGTCCCCGCTGATGTGGAAATTATGATGAGCAGCAAGAGCTGTGATGAAAGAATAATTTAAAAATAATTAACAAGAATGATTTGCACAGGGCCATGGGATAGAGGCTTTATTTTCATCAGCTGCAGTAAGTGATGAGATTAAACCTCCTGTAAAAGCATTGCCCATTTGGAGACTTAAAAAAAAAGACATGGAGAAGAGACAGGACACACTGGGGTTAATTAATACTCCATGAACTTTATTCAGTTTTGATCACAGGATCAGACAGTTTAAAACAAATAAGCTGCTCTGAATCTCACCATTTTGATAGCTGAAAATGTAAAGGATCTGCCACCTCCAATAATAAAAAATTAAGAAGCAAAGGGAAAAATGGGACTAAAATTAAATATAAAGAAGTCCAAACAAGTGACAACAAGCAGAATAATGAGCTTAGTATGGGCAATGAAGATATCAAAGTGGAGGATAGCTTCTGTATTTTAGGTTCAAATTATCAATAGTAAAGGAACCAGCCATCAAGAAATATGACACAGACTAGCATTTGGTAAAGCAGCCATGAAGGTAAAAGATATTCAGATGCTCTGATTGTAGTTACAAAGATCAGTATTATGCAAGCCCTCTAAAGTTCTTCATGACATGGGGACAGGTTATTTGAGGGACCATCTGTTCCCAATTACATCAAGCATCCCATAATGTCCAGCAGAAGGGGTATGCTGTGGATCCCAACCAGAGGTGGTATTCAGCAGGTTCTGACCAATTCTAGAGAACCGGTAGCGGAAATTTTGAGTTCTTCAGGGAACCGGCAAATACTACCTCTGACTGGAGATTTTACAGTATCCTTCCCCTGCCACGCCCACCAAGCCATGCCCACAGAAACAGTAATTTTAAAAAATTGAATCCCACCACTGGTCCCAACTGCTAAAGATCATCCATCCAATTCACTGAGTGAGTTTGGATTTGGGGGCCTGCTGGTTCTTGGACTTCCCTGTGTCAACAGGCTTGGAACTCTCAAGGGAATGATAACTTAGAGGGGACAGCATTGTTTGTAACATCTAATGATCTCTCCTAACTTTTTAATAATAATATTAATGTTTTAACTGTGTGATTTTTAAAAATATTGGCATTTTATAGTTTCTTATTCTATGCCATCCAGAATCACATTTTATGAGATAGTGGAGGGAGGGGAGGGGGAGGGAGAGATTTCCCTGTGACACTCTATGAAAGTAGATGTTGGTCTTTGAAGAAGCAGGATGGAAGAGTATTAATGCTTTTGAACTTGGGCTGGAGAAGACTCTTGAGAATACCTTAGACACCCAAGAAAACAAGTAAATCATCAAGCAATCCAATCCATTCTTCTAACTTGAGGCACAATGACCAAACTGCTCAGATACATCATGTGAAGAGCTAACTCTCATAGAAGCTGCAATGCGGGGGAAAGGAGCAAAAAGAAGAAGCAGATGACCAGCAGTAAATTGAATGGACTCAGTGGTACTGAAAGACCTAAAAAAAATATTAGGGCCATATCATCATGGATAAAATCTATCTGTGATCACTAGTAGTTGAAAATGACTTGATGACATATAATCATTTTTTTAAAAATGATGGAAGAGTAGGATCAACTATGTTGTGTTGTTCAATGGCTGCTACTAAATGCTTTTTTTTACATAATGGCTATCATCAATTTAATTTCAGTAAGAATAAAGAAAGATCCCTTTCCTGTGTAATATGCTATCCAGGTAAATCCAACAACTAATCAGTTTTACTGGGCTTAGATATAACGGGTTCTGTCTAATAGGTTATCAATACAGCAGATGCATTCCAGTGACAATGCAATACTAGGATGTTACTGAGAACTACAGGGACAATGATTCCATGTTTTTCTCTGTGGTTGTTTTAGCAGTATAATAGAAAGAGGACAAGAGCATATGCAGCAATAGAAGCCTATTCTGCCTCATTCAGTTTTGCCTTCTGAGATGGTGGGGGGGGGAATTACAGCAGGTTCATAAGTGATCCAGGCATTAAAGTCTCCCTTTCAGACAGCTGAGCCTTCTTGGCTCTCATTATCTTCTAATTGGACAGGACAGCAGACTACCCTTATCTGTCATCTCTCTTCCGGTAGGTAAGAGTCATGAGCAGAAAATGCTAATTTGCTGCATGGCTTTCCTGTGGTGAAGTCAGGCACATGAATATTCCTCCAGAGAAATTTTGCTGCAGTGCTTCCTCTGGCAGCCATCCCCAAAAAACAAGAAGTTAACCAGGTTTTCCACTCCAAGTTTATAGTTTTCACTTCCTACCTCTTCAAGGCTTCATGTTTATAAGTAATCATCATATATGATTATGTATGCAATATGTTGCTGCTGGGTGATGTAGGTAAGTAGACAGGGATAGACAGACAGACAGAGTTGCACAGATAGTCAAAGAAGGACACTTAATGGAAAAATTACTCCTTAAAAGCAGAATTACTCCTTTCCACAGGTCAGAAACTTAATTTTCCAAGGTGATGCACCTCACTAGGCAGAAGATGGACAGTCTGTAAAGGTCTACCAGAAAACATGTACCAGTAGAAGTATCTACTTTATCAGTAGCTAAAGCTATGGCAAATTCCCTAGCCCTGATCTTGCACAAAGATATACTCTATTCCTCCATAGTAGATATACAAATATTCCTCTGTTTCAGATGCCAAATGTCTTCTGTAAATAGAAACTAAGAGCAAATCAATATTGAAAAAAATATATGCTAATACCTCAAACCAGTGAAAGAGTTTTTGATTTGATTTGATTGGCCACCCATCTTAGCAAGGGACTTAAAATAAATTAAAAACAAATTCTCATCAGAGATACAAATTTTAAGCACAGCATCTGAGGAAATATTATTAATGGTTGTTAATAGAACCAGAAGATAGGACCCTTTGCATCCTCAGGGCCCCAGGCCTGGGCACAGAGACAGGTCTTCAACGCTTTCCTAAAGGTCAGCTGAGTCAGGGCCCTCCTAATCTCTGGAGAGAGAGAATATTCCATGTATCAAGAACTAGAGCAGAAAAGTCATGTCTCTTGAGCCCCACCACATGCATTCGCTGACCAATGGATCCTGGAGCAGATCTATCTTGCTGGACCTAATCAGACCAATAGAAACAACTGGAAAAAAAGACAGGTACTGAGGAAGAGTATTAAAGATGACAATTGGCAACTTGAATTCCACCCAGAAGCACACTGGCAACACATGCAGCTCATGTAGTAGTAATGTTCCATGTTACAACATTTACTACAGAATTTGTACCAGTTGAAGCTTCTGGACATTCTTCAAAGACAACACCATGTAGAGTGCATTGCAGTAGTCCAGATGGGAGCTCACAAAGGCATGAATGATAGTGAGTAAGGTCCAGGAGTGGGCACAACTGGAGCACCACCCAAAGGTGTGCTAAGGCCCTCCTAGCCACAGCTCCTAGCCACAGCTACTACCTGCTCTCCTTGTAAGAGCCATGAGTCCAAGAGGATCACTCCCTCCCATTATGCAGCAGTTCTGCCTGAAACAGTACTATCTCATTCAGAAATCAGGGTGGAAAATTCCCGGCATCAGAAGGTTCGATTGCCCAAAGCCATTTAGATTTGCCTGGGTTGGCTACAATGAACAACTGGCTGCAAAAATTGATAGAGTTAGCAGAGATGGCACAATTGACTGCTTTGATTAAAGAAAAGAACACCATTAATTTTGTTTCTACTTGGAAACCGCTTTTGAACTTTGTGCTTGAGGTAGGAAAAAAAATGAAAATTTTGATTTTGGGTTTTGCTAATTAGATAATCGGTTGTTATAGGAATGGCTAGTATAGATTATTAAATAAAAGTAAAAAGTTGAGATGTTATGTTACTATTTTATTCTACTACATTAAAAGGAGTCAAAAGTCAATGCTTTTCTTTTTCTTTTCCTACACTTTTTACTCTTCAACTTTTCCTCCCTTATTTTCCCATTATTTTCATTTTCCTTTGTACTGCTATATTTTATATTTTGATGAACTAATAAAATATTTGAACCTGGACTTTCTTGGGTTCAGTTATTCTTTCAGGTAATTATGCCAGATGGAGCCCCATCAAGACCAGGGGCCAACGCTGAGCAAATCTGAGTGGTTTTATCCATCATATGTTCAGCATATTCCCTCACAATGACTCTGTAAGTGAAGCCCAGAATTACTCCCTGTGGATCCAAGTCACCTGAAACAAGGCTGTGGATGGAAGAGCAGAGAAATAATTACTTTTCTCCACCCTTGCTGCCATGAGAAAGACTCCAACAATGCCTTTAGCCTGTATTCAGTTAGAATCTGTTTTTAGTTTGTTTGCCAACAGCCCTGTAGGTATCTCTTTACCTTCTTCACCTCACTCAGCTCCTCCATAAACCATGGGGGAGTTTTGGAATCCATGGGTACAGAGATGACACTTGGGCATTGTTTGATCCAGAGCCCCATGCTGCCCTCCCATTCCAGACCACTGAGGCTTCCATTAGAACATTTTCTGGAAGACTCCCAAGCTGTCTCTGGAACTTAAGTGGGTCCATCAGTCACCTGAGGCAGACTGATCACATAGGTCAATGTGATGGCAAGGTGATTCCAGAAAACTGGAGATGCTAGAGAGAACTAGAGAGTCACCAGGAACTTATTTGATCATGATAGGAGAAAATCCAATATCTCCCCAAATTCAGAATATTGTCTCATTTCTCTTCTTTTTTGCTACTGCTCCAACAGAAAAACCCTATCAGGTGTATGACCATTATTACATGTTAGGCCCTGAGTAACCTGAGACAGGCCCCTGGCTATAATGGTGGCCATGAACTTCCAAGCTATCCAGATCAGGGAAGGAAGGCAAGTTGAAGTTCCTTAAGGCCTTAAGCCTAGGGAATTCCACCACTAACCCAGTGATGGGAGTGAAGGAGCTTAGGCCAGGAGGTTGCTAGGCAGCAGAGAGGCTGGTAGAGTAGCAACAGTTCCAATTGATCCCTAGAGTCAAATGTGACAAATTCTTCATTTAGCCAATTTGCAATGAACTTTTTAATGCAAACGTTTCATTTTTAATGTAATTCTGAATCTGCACATACACCACTCCTTTATTGTTAACTAAAGGCATGAACTCTCCACAAGATTTATTTTAAGGATCTAGAGCATTCCTTGACCAAATTTGAATATTCTTGAGTTGAATGTAAGCAAACAGACGTCCCATGCTTTGCCTACCTAGCAGAAGGTGACTATAACATAACCTGCAGGAACAGTGATGTTTATGTGATGTCATGTGAAACTTCTTTACAAGCTGTCTCATATCTCTTCTTTTTTGCATGAACTTATTTCATGCGTGAACAATTGAGCCTGAAATTCCAGGACAAACCAGGTGAAAGTTTTCTGAGCTTGCATCTATTTCTGTCATTTTGAACCATTGCTGCAGTCTAGTGATAGTCGGCTTCTGACAGATGCACAACATTACCTCATCCACAAACAACAACTGTTGCTTCATTCCCAGGGAGAGACAATCTGGCCCATAAAGGGACACATGCAAAAACTTATTTCCACTACTGAAATAAATTGAGCATTTCAATTGCAAAAATGGGGGGGAGAGAAATCTATTTGCTTCTGGGGAATACACAAATCTTTGTGGTCACAATCAGAGTATCTACACATGAGTAAATTGTGTTATTTTTATGGGACTTGCTGAGCAGCAAGTAGATATATTATTGTGCCTGAGTATCACCAATTGGGGAGTTTTTCTTCAGGTTTGTGGTAGAACATAGCCATAGCATATTTTGCTCATAATGGAGAGCCAATATTGGTTTCACTGAACAAAAAAAAAGGACTGACACCCATTTGTAGCTCTGCCTAATATTCTGTTTATTTCTGTAGCATTTTGATCCCCAGGGAGCTGACCTGCTGAGAATAATGCCAGGCTTCTGTTTATCTGCTTTTTTCTTTTGGCAGCTGTGCTGGTAATAACTGTCTGCTTTTATTAATATTGTTTTTATCTTGTGTTCTAACAGCTGCACCACCCAGGTGAAATGAAAGACATTTATTTTTGTCTCTAACACCTCTAAGAGAAGTGTGTGTGTGTGTGTGTGTAGAATCAATGTGCTGGACTCATTTGCTGAATAACTTTTCTCTCTCTGGGAAAAATGGCCCTTAAGGGCCAGCCTTCTCACCTGGCATGTGCAAAAGCTAATTACAAATTACTCTCTGTCTGATGTGGAATCGAGAGGCTGAGAATGTGGTGGCCTGTAAATACTCAGCTGTAATGCAATCAGCAGAAATGCTTCCGATTATGGATCAGCTTCTCTGGACAAGAATATTCCTTCTACAAAACGGATCTATGTTTTCATAAAAAGTGACAGAAATGGCCCATCATGGGCTGGCTGAGAGGGCAATAGTGAGGCATGGTTTCTGTGTCAACAAACTGTCTCTCTGTTTTCCCTGTTTGGAAAACACCACTCCAACACAAATCTTTTCTATGTCAGAACTGGAATTCAGTCAGACCATCAAAGTAAATAAAACATTCCAGTTTGTCTATTTAGGGCTTGGAAGTATACACGCACCATGCGGATGATACAGTGATTCTTTCATACGCTGAAACTGGCTCATTAAGAACTTTTTAGAAGATCTGAAATATTCTATATATTCTATATACTATATAGATTTAATTGCTTATTGAAAAACCAAAATTCTGATCTTCCAAAGTTATTATAAAGTTGATGGATTAACCAGCAATAAATCAAGCAAACCAAGCTTCATAATGTTTGGTTATTATATTTGTATAATGGTTTCTAACCCATATAACAAAGCATGGAATGGGAGTGGGAGAAACAGCTTGGTGGAATGGCAGTGGGAGAAACAGGGTATTCAGGTAGTTTTCTTCACACAGGACTGTTCCTTTGTGGATAAAATACTATACTAAAATCAGTGCTGGTATGCTACTGGTTCGGTCCAGTTCAGCCAAATCGGTGGTGAAAAACAAAGCCTCCCCACAATCAGCTGAGAGGAGAAAGAAAAGCACAGGATCAACCCTCCTACTTGTTAAGTTTGCATGAAGAGTCAGATGCGGAGTGCTTCAGTGAAGAGTTTATTAGTGACTACAGCTCATAACAGACCCGATTTGGCTGGGCTGCGACTGCTACTTATAGCCAGCAGCCGCAGTTGCCAGTGCAGGCTTTTCCCACACTTTTTAAACCAATCATATTTGACATTTTACAAGAACAATTCAAACTGTCTGCCCTGCCCTGTGTCCTGTGCCCTGGTGGCTGCGAGTCCCAGTGTTTGGGACTCTGCGACCCTGTGGACCCGATGTCATCGCTGCTGGTCGTCGGCTCTGGATTGCTGGCGGCGGGTGTGGCGAGACCGGGTTCCAATGGGCTGGACCAGCTACGGCCTGACTGCGGCGCTGGGGTTTTTCCCCCACCAATGGGAGCTGATGGCAGCGGAGATGGCCTGGACTTGGTGCTGTGGCTGCCTACAGGTAGTTATATGTAGGTAGCCACATGGAGTCCCCGGTGGAGGGCTGTTGGTTGGTCCAATGGCTTTCTCCCTCTCTTTCCGGCTCTGACTTGGGTAGTGTGGCTATGGGGGTGGGTTTTTGAACCACCCCTGGGAGCCCCTACCTCTCTACTTTCTCCCCAGAAGCTCTGGGAGAGTCGGACATACGGAAGGGAGGGAGGCCTATACATCTAAGAGTTCCAGGGGGTATGTTCTCATCCATGGCCTGGACTGAGGGAAGCGGCCTTCCTGGCTGGGGATTATGGGCAGAGTTGGTGGTGGTGCCCCTCCCCGCGAAAGGATGGCTTGTGGCCCCAGATCTGTGGCCGGGATTGGCTTTGGACATTGCACCTTGTTTGGACTCTTGGACTCTTGGACACTCTATCTGTGACCGCCACCCTCTCACTGTTTTTTGTCATCTTGGACTCATTGACACTATTGATGGTGCCTGGGTCATCTGCACCACTTCCATGGACCTATACTTCTCTCTTGAGGCTGGACTACCTCCCACTGTGGTGAGAGGGCAATGGGAGGATGTGATTTTTCCCTGCAGTGTGAGTGCAGGGAATTATTCAGGATTTTATACCTCAAGTCACTATGGTGGCAGCACAGTGACTTGTTTACTTGACTCTAACTGTCGGCAGCTGTGAGAGAGTTGCCGATGGATTTTTCCTGATTCTCATTATAGTCTGTCTCCTATTGTATTTCCATCTCTACAATTTTTCTTCCATCTAACCAGCTGCCCCCTGTCCTGCCTAAGATGTACATGTCATGCCTGCCTACTCTCCAGCAGACTTATGGGCCCTCCAGACGGTTCCCCAGTCTGTGGAATGGCCCTGCACGTTATCAAGAGCTTTCCTTAATGACGGATCTTGGGATCCCGAGAGGTGGCATGCTGCAGTTAATGGGCCAAATTCCAAATTTAGGAGGAAGGAAACTTTTAAAATTTTTAACTAGTCGTCTTAAGGGGTTAGGGAGGAGGGTTAATAGGTCCTCTTGCAGCCCGGTTCGTGGTGGGGGTGGAGGTTGGGGCCTGTGGGGCTCCGGGACTGAGGTGGGGGCTGCATTCCCAGGGTGGTTGGGGTTGGCAGCAGACGCCGAGGCATAGGGTCATATTATGTGCTGGGAGCTGCACCCGCCACCTCTGTGAGGCTGCTCGACCCTATGACCTCCTCCCTAGGGAGTTCGGGAATTGGGACCCCTGGGCTCAGACTGGTGTATTTTAATGCCAGGTCCGTGGCCAATAAATCTGTCCTCCTCCGTGAGATCATTGAGGAGGAGGCTGGACCTGGCTTGCATCACCGAGACCTGGTTGGGCCCGGAGGGAGGTGTCCCTCTGGTTGAATTATGCCCTCAGGTTTTCGGTTGTGCACCGCCGGGCCCAGGGTAGGGGTGGTGGGGTGGCTGTGGTTATTAGGGAGACCTTGCTTCCAAGGGAGGTCACTATCCCAGAGATAGGCGGGAGTGAGACCCTCCTGAAGTGGGGGCCAAATGGTCAGGTGGGTTTGCTGCTTGCATACCTTTCTCCCAACTGTGTGACAGCAACCCTGCCTGGGCTCCTGGACGTCCTCTCGGGGTGGCGGTGGAGATCCCAGGCCTTATAGTCCTGGGGACTTTAATCTGCCTTCCCTGGGGGGCGTCGGGATTGGCCCAGGAATTCATGGCTTCCATGGAAGCCATGGGCCTGACCAATTAATTCATGGCCCCACTCATGAGGGGAACACTCTCGACCTTGTTTTTGTCTCTGAGTGGTGGCATAGTGACAGAGGGCAGACCACTTTTACGCCTTTGCCCGCTCCATGGTCTGATCACTATCTCCTACTGGTCTTCCAACAAGCCGCCCCCACTGCTGGGATGAGGAGCCAGGTGGTTCCGCCCCAGGCTTTATGGACCCGGTTCCAGACGGAGCTGGGGCCTCTTCCCCTTCCCTGACTCACGGCTCTGCGAGGATCTACGACCGCCTGGCAGCGGGCTGCATCGGAGGCCCTCGACAGGGTTGTCCCCATGCGACCCCTTACACGCCGTGGATCCCAATGGCTCCCTGGTATTCAGAGGAGCTCCGGGAGATGAAACGCCGCGAAGGGGCTTAGAGAGCAGGTGGAGGGCCACCCGCTCCCAGGCCGTCGAGCCCAGTTAAGAGCCCATATGGGACTTACCTGGGAGCGATGAGAGCGGCGAGCGTCTTATCTCTCGCTCTCATAGCGCCGCGAGATAACCGCCGGCCGCCCTGTTCGGGTCACAGCTCCCTCCTTCCGTCCAGAGGAGGGGCGGACCCTGCAGGGAAGGGCTGAGAATTTGGGCAATATCTGTCGGATAAGATCGCTGGATTGGGCGGGTTGTCCTCTGATTTGCAGTGGTTGGAGGAGCGGATCGGGAGTCTGGCCATTACGTTTTGGGATGAGTTCGATCCTGTTTCGAGGATGAAGTGGGCGGGATTATCGGCGCCTGAGTTCCACCACATGTTTGTTGGACCCGTGCCCCTCCTGGTTGGCTTATGCGCCAGGGAGGTCACTGCGGCTGGATCCGGGCAGTTGTCACGCTTCTTTGAGAGAGGTGTCTTTCCCTCGCCTTGAAGGAGGCGGTGGTGAGGCCCCTCCTGAAGAAGCCTGCCCTGGATCCGACCGTGTTAGACAACTTTCGTCCAGTCTCCAACCTTGGCTTTTGGCGAAGGTTGTTGAAGTGTGGTGGCCCGGCAATTTCGCTTTTCCTGGAGAAGCGGACTACCTCGATCCGTACCAATCGGGCTTCCGCCTGGTTTCAGCACGAGGCGGCATTGGTGCACTGCTGTTGGATGATCTCTGGAGGGCACGGGACAGGGTTTTCCTCTGTCCTGGTCCTATTAGACCTCTCAGCGGCTTTCGATACCATCGACCATGGTATCCTTTTGCGCCTGTGGGGTTGGGGTGGGGGCACTGTTCTTGGTGGCTCTCCTCCTACCTCTGAGGCGATGCTGTCGTGTTGGCAGAGGAGAGGTTAAGAGCTCACTTGTGGGGTCCCTCAGGGGTCAGTCCTCTCCCCCTCTTATTTAACATCTACATGAAACGCTGGGTGAGATCATCCGTGGTTTGGGGTGAGTATCATCAATATGCGGATGATACTCAACTGTATCTCCACCCCAAACCAGATCAGTGATGCCCTCTCGTGATGACTTCGCTGTCTGGATCTGATCAATCTGGATGGGCGGCAACATGCTTCGACTCAACCCGGCCAAGACTGAGTGGTTGTACATACCGGCATCCGTTCCAGCTTAGAATGTCCATCGTTGACCATGGGGAGTGGTGTTGCCCCTGTGGATGAGGCGAGAACCTGGGGTCCTCCTGGATGCGCGGCTCGGTTGGAGCAGGTGGGAGCCCGTCGCCAGGGGCCTTTGCCCAGGTCGGCTGGTTCGCCAGCTTAGCCCGTTCCTGGACGGGATGCCCTGCGTGCAGTCACTCATGCCCTTGTTACCTAGCGATGACTACTGCAGCTCTCTATTTAGGACTGCCCTTGCATACCATCCGGAGACTGCAGCTGGTGCAAAATCACGTGGCGGCGGTGATGGGAGTTTCGGTTCTCCCATGTTAGCCCCTCCTGCGCTGCCTGCATTGGTTGCCGGTTGCCCTCGGGTGGTTCAAGGTTTTAACTTTAACATAAAGTCCTACATGACATGGGTCCTTATTATTTAAAGGAGAGACTGCTGCCGACATGAATACTAACAGCCCTGCAGAAGTCACAGACAGGGACTCCTTGGGTCCCATCAGCGGGCAATGCCGGCTGGCCGTCCCCAGCGTGCCTACTCTGTCATGGTCCCTGAACTCTGGAACCAACTTCCCCTGGGGCTCCACTTGGCCCCTGACCTCCGCACCTTCCGCCATGACCTGAAGACCTGGTTATTTGACCAATCGGGCTGTGACCCATGGGTGGGGGTGTTTAGATTTTGGTGGTTTTTAAATTTTGTATTAATTGGGACCATTAATTTAATTCTTTTTAAATATTTATTGTGTTTGTTTTTATTGTAAGCGCCCGAGTCTTGAGATGGGAGGCATATAAATCCCATTAATAAATAAATAAATAAATAAATAAATACAAACCAATGACATTCAAACCTGCATATAACACCCCTCCCACTAGGTTCAGTCCATACTCAAACCCCAACCTATCTAATGTATTCTTTTAAATAGGTGGGGCTCTTACGTGCGTTGAGACCTTCGTGGTTCAGAAGTTTTAATGTTCTCACCCAGTGAGAGAGGAAATGTGTCTGTTGACATTTCCCTATTGGACTTCCTGTGACAGAAGATCCTGTTTGATTGTTAGAATCTGGTCTCTCCTCCCAACCCATCTCCAGCCCAATGTCAGCACCCAAGTCAGGTAGTGATGTGCAATCTTCCACTTGTAGGATGGATTTTGGCATTGTGACAGGTTTTGGGATGGTTCCTGTGTAATGGCTCGTTACACATGGGGTTGATTCTTGTTTGCTGATTATCCTCCTGTTCCTCCCTTCCCCTAGAAAGACATCAGGTGAGGGAACAGAGAGAACAAGCGATGTTCCTGAGGAACCTGGATCTAAGCTGATCAATGTGCCTGCTCCAGGACTCCATCCTCTGTTTGTACCCTGTAGAACAGGGCCTGTGATTTGAGTTTTTCAGCAGGAATCCATGAAGGTTCACCCATAAGGTTCTTAGCATAAACAGAATCACCACACTGAATGTGCGAACTTTGGAGTGGAATCTAGTGGTGCGTTGGAGTGCGTAAGTGGGATGAAGGTCAAGGGAAGACCTAAGTTTCCCATCAACAACTCTGCTGGGGATAAGTTATTGATGGGTTAGGAGTGATGTGCTGAACACTAAGAAGTTTTCAACTTTCTCAGTGATGTCCCCAGGACCCAGTTGCTGAAGCTTTTCCTTGGTAAAAGCGTACCATGGTTCAGCCCGCCGTTAGCGAAGGGTGCCCAGGGGCAGTCAGGGCATGTCTGATACCCTGTTGTGCTAAATAGGATTCAAAAGGTTGGATGTAAATTGAGGGCCATTGTCAGAGACAAGAACATCAGGTAACCCGTGGGTTACAAAAAGCTTTAGCTGCTTGATGACAGCATCAGTTGTGGTGGATGCCATGGGATTACCTCTAGCCATTTGGAATATGCATCTACTATAATAAGGAAGGTGTGCCCTCTGGTAGGGCCAGCGAAATCAATGTGAATCCTAGACCATGGGCCCCTAGGACATTCCCATTCCTGTTTGGGGGTGAGAGGTGGGGCAGGCCTGACTACCTGACAGTTGGGACAAGATGCAACCCAGTTTTCAACCATTTTGTCAATACCTGGCCACCATACATAACTCCTGGCCAATCCCTTCATCCTCACAATACCAGGATGACCCTCATGTAACATTTCCAAAACCTCTCTTTGCAGTTTTGCAGGAATAACCACCCTGTTACCCCACAAAATACATCCTCTTAATACAGATAATTCAGTTTGCCTGGACTTAAAAGGTTGGGCAAGGTGAGGTAGATCTTGAAAGGCCAACCTTTCTTAATCCAGCCTATAACAGGAGCCAATAAAGTGTCTTTGGCAGTCTCTCTGGCAATTTCAGCAGCGTGTACTGGAAGCTTGGCAACAGTTTCTAGGAAAAAGGTGTGTCTCAGGTTCAAAGTCCTCAGTGTGAGAAGGAAGTGGGCAGCGACTCAAGGCATCAGCATGTCCAATGTCTTTGCCAGGCTTGTGGATAAGTTTGTATGAATAAGCAGCAAGAAATTCAGTCCACCTCAGCATTCTTGGTGACAGGATAGTGGGTGTAGGTTTGTCTCCTGCCACAATGCCTAACAAAGGTTTGTGATCTGTGACAATGGTAAATGTTCTCCCATATAAATACTCATGGAATTTCTTGACAGCTGCAACAATTGCCAATGCTTCCTTGTCCAATTGGCTGTAATTCCTCTCTGCTTTGGTCAAGGTGCAAGAGTAAAATGCAATAGGAGCTTCCCTCCTGCTGGGAAGCCTGTGGCTCAACCCACTCCAAAGGGGATGCATCACAAGTCAGTACAACAGGTAAATTCTCAGAGAACTGTATGAGTACAGCATCAGACATGATTAGTCTTTTAATACTGTTAAATGCTGATTGTTCCTTCCTGCCCCAGACCCAAACAGACTTTTTGTCAAGTAATCTGTGTAATGGTTCTGCAATGGTTGCCTTCTGAGGTAGAAACATGTGATAAAAGTTAATGAGTCCAAGGAAGGCTTGCAAATCTGTTTTGCATTTTGGTCTAGGGGCTTCTTTGATTGCTTGAACCTTGGCATCTGGGTGGATGCCATGCTTGTCAATCATATAGCCCAGGAACTCAACCTTGTCAGTTTTAAGAGTGCATTTTCTTCCTTGACTTTTAACCCGCTTTCTTGAATCTGGTAAGGACTTCTCTGAGTCTCTCTTGTAACTGAGTGTCATTTTCAGCAGAGATTAACACATCATCAAAGTAAGGCACTACCCTGGCAGTCCTTGGAGCATTCTTTCCATAAGGCTTTGGAAAATGCCTGGTGCCACGCTTACTCCAAACTGTAACCTTTTACATTTGAAGGCACCTCTATGAGTCACAATGGTTTGGGCCTCTGCAGTGGCATCATCAACTGTTAGTTGTTGATATGCCTGGGCCAGATCCAATTTGGCAAAGACTGTACCCCTGCCAAGTGAATGTAATAAATGATGCACCACTGGAACTGGATATGCGCTCTGCTGCAGCGCATGGTTCAGTGTCCCCTTATAGTCCCCACAGATTCTTACTGACCCATCAGTCTTGACTGGTGTGACTATGGGTGTCTCCCATCTGGAGTGGTCAGTGGGCTCTAAAACTCCTTGAGCTATTAGTTTATCTAATTGTGCATCAATTTTTTCCTTTAAGGCAAATGGGACCCTTCTGGGCTTTAGCAATTGGGGGCACCTTGGGATCTAGGTTGAAAGTGATAGGGGTCCCCATATACTTGCCCAATCCTTTGCTGAAGACCTCTGGAAACTCAGACTTCAAGGCCTCCTCCCATTCAGTGTTGCTCACGTGATTGATGCCAGTCACCTCGATGCCTAGTGGATTGAACCACTCAAGTCCCAGCAAGCTTGGGCGGTCTTTGTCCACGATGGTCAGGGGCAAACGTTTGGTGTGGCCTTTGAACTTCACGTTGAATTCTCTTGTTCCAACTACTGGAATCTTGTTCCCTTGGTAGTCTTTAAGAGTCAGTGCTTGCTTCTGGAAATGCTTCTTCTGAATGTTGGGAAGTAGCCTGTGACACCATAGATAAATAGGAGTCTGAGTCCACTTCCATTTGGCAAGGCCTTCCTTCAATAAGTACCTTCACATGTACTTTTCTGCTTCTTAAGGGTGAAGAATGACCAATAGTGACTGTTTGATGAGTTTCATTCTTCCCATTTGCTTCTGTGTTGCCCCATTTTCTCACTGAAGTTGTTATGCTTGAATTCTTTATCAGGAAACTTCTTTCTGCTTGGTGGAGTTCTGGATGATTTGCAGACTCTTGCTAGGTGACCTCTTTTTTCTAGCGGAGGCAGATGGTATCAAAAACTTGCATTCAGTGCGGGGTTGCCCCCCACAACCTCTGCAATAAAGTCTTGCCTTTTCTTCCAAGGTCTTTCCTTTTCTTCTCCATTCTGAGTCTATAAATTCCTTCCTCCACCTCACTACAGTCTGAATCAGAATCTATTTGCTCGCAATGGGTTGTTGTGGATTTTTCCACATCAGGATGGCTTGCGGCCTTGTTAATTTTCTTCATGGCTGCTGCTGAGGACTTGGTAGCTTCGCTGAAGAAGCTTCTTCTATGGCCTCCTTAAAGCGTGATCTTAGGTTTCATTAATAATTTGCTCTGCAAAACCTTGTCTTTTAGGCCTAGAACAAATCGATCGCATGGCCTCTTCAAGTTGATAAACTCACATGCACCCCAATGTCCTTAAACTTGCCACGAAGTCATTAACGTTTTCGCTTTCCCCTTGATCCGACGGTAGAATTGTGTCTCTTAATGAGGCACGATACTTGTGGCGTAATGGGCTCTTAATAACTTTTCTAAGTCAGGCCAGTCCATTACCTTCCGTCTGCAGCTCCGCCAATGCCTTCACCATCTTGAAAATGGCCGGACCACAGTGGGTGAGAAAGACCACCCTCTTCTGCTTGTCGGAAATGTCGGTGAGATCGTTTCCCTCCAAATACATTTGGAAACGATCTGCATACGAGTCCCAGTCTTCTGCCATCAGATCAAACAGGGCTGGGGGGGTGTTCAGTGCAGCCATCTCTCTCAGCTTGTGTTGTCTTCTCTTTGGGAAGGATCGCACCTTCATCGCCAGTGTTAAGTTTGCATGAAGAGTCAGACGCGGAGTGCTTCAGTGAAGAGTTTATTAGTGACTACAGCTCATAACAGACCCGATTTGGCTGGGCTGCGACTGCTACTTATAGCCAGCAGCCGCAGTTGCCAGCCAATCAGAGTGCAGGGTTCTCCCACACTTTTTAAACCAATCATATTTGACATTTTACAAGAACAATTCAAACTAAACCAATAACATTCAAACCTACATACATAACACTACCCACCCCTGTGCTTTTCTCTCCTTTATCCACTCAGCTGATTAGCACTGCAGGCCTCAGCTGGTATGTGGAAAGCTGCACGCATGCATTAGGTGCACACGCATTAGGTGTACATGCATTAAGTGCGCATGCATTAGGTATACATGCACATTACATGCGCGCGCATGCCCGCGATCACCAAACCAGTAGTAGAACAGGTAGGATCCCATTGCTGACTAAAATATTATATACCATGGGTCGCTAACCTTTTGGACTTCAGGGACCACCAAACTCATAATTTTAAATCCCAGGGACCACTAACTGGTTCTGTGGGCATGACCTAATTTGTGGGTGTGGCTTGGTGGTCATGTGACTGGCTGGGCATGGCTTGTATGTAAATGTTATAAATATTTATATAAATATTGAATTTTTTATTTAAAAAAAAGAGCAACTTTTACCCAAAATCAGGCAAAGCAGGCAGGCAGATTGAGTTGCTCACAGAATCATTCAGTGATCTATCTATCTGCCATCAGCTAGCTCAGTGTCTCAAATTTGCTTGCCGTGAGTCTGCACTGAATAATGGAACCTTCAGTCCTAAGGGAGGTTTGGCTGTGCTTAAAAGCAGAGCCGAAGATCTAAAGACTAGCTAGAAAGTAAGAAATCCAATCATTTCCTGCTTCCTAGCTAATCTAAATCTCCTGGCACAGCAGAACAGATGATGGTCAGAAAAAGGAAAAATAGCAATTTAGCAGGCAAGTTTGCCGGGTAAGGAATGAGAGAGCAGGGAGGGTTCCCGCAGGCCATGTGGGCAGCTCAGCCTTGTGTTTCTGCGCAGCCTGGATTAATTGCTTTGGGGGTGCTCTGGGGATGAGATTTCTCTGTGGCCCACCAAAATTTTCTCATGGCCAGTTGGTGACCACTGTTATATACGATATCAAAGCTGCTAAACTGAGATAACCATTAGATGACAGCAAAGGGAGTTTTATTTGTCTCTTTGTTGCACTCTAGTGGTCCTCCAGCATTTACAGCATGGGTAGGGAATGTCTAGATAAAATGAAGGGAAGACCATCCACATAACCCCTCTTGAGCTCCTGAAAGAAAGGCAGGGTATAAATGTAATAATACAATTGTTAAATAAGCATGAAGGCTTATTTGGATGAATGTGCTTAGCACATTTATTATTTATTTATTTATTTATTTTAGTCATTTTAATTGCCTGGCCATTAGAGTCAATGATGGCCATAAAACAGGACACTGATGTGATCAACAGGATTTTACCACCTGTTGTTTTTTTCCAGCTGTTCTTAAGTGAATTACTGCTATTGTTAAGCAAACCCATTGTTCACTATAGGAAATATTTGTCCAAAATGGGAAGTAAATGTCCATTTTTGGCACAAACATCAAAAACTATGGTCACATGACCACAGGACACTGCAAATGACTGTAAATGTGGGCTACACCCAAAATATAGTCATCAAACTGCCAAAAGTGGGGAAGGCAGCTGTCAGAACTTCAGAACAAGGTCAAATGCATCTTTTGGGAGAACTGATCATAAGTCAAGGACTAACCTTTACAGCTGACCAATATTCATTTTTTTCCAGTTATTGTAGTACATAAGATTTACTGGTTTCTGTTCAACTTCATATTGGTATATGTTAACAAAAAATATTTACAGTGTGTTCACAGTAAGTCGGCAGCTCTAGACAAGAACTACAAGATGCTTAGACTGTGATCTCTGGCCTTCTTCCTGCTATTTTTTTTTCAAGTATATTAGATACTTTCAGAAATAATAAATGGCAAGGCTTCAATTGGAAGCAAACATTAACAATGCCAGATTTTCAAACGTAAGAGCCCTTTGACCCCTTCCTCATGTTTTCTGCACAGGTAACCTTATCTTGTTCCTACCAATTCCAAAAGGTGGAATAGCAACTGCTAATGTGTCTGTTCCTCCCTCAGTAAAGCAAAGCTTTTATTTTCCAAGCAAATTTGACACTTTGGCTATTTCTGAATGTGAATGGAAAACATCAATGAATTTTGATCATTCTGAAGCATAACATGAAGATTTTTCCTGTGGGTATAGTTTCACTGAAATAAACAGACGAATCAGACTCCATTCTTTTACAAGCTGGGATTCTAATCATATATATATGATTTATGGGATATTTTATGGTATATGGGATAAATCCTGCTGATGTTAATTGCTTTGGCACATTGTCTGTGTGCACACATCCTTGCAGGAGCACATTTGTCTAGAAAAATGGCCACTTGCTTAGAATGGGATTTAGAATGACCCCATGAGGACCTTGATATATCCAACTCAGTACTCAGTGCAAATTCTGCAGTCCTGAATGCAATGGGATTGATGTAGCCAAGCATATACAAGCATCAGTTTGTATAGCATAACAACGTTTAGTTCTATGAATGATCCAAAAGACACACAAAATGTCTTAGTATTTCACGATAAGCTGTTTAGAAAACTAAACACAGCATTTACAGAAAATTGGATGCTTGTGTGTGGAGTATGAATAATAAAGTCATAGGAGAGTTATTCATTAGCATTTTTCTAGACTGGTAATCAACCATAAAAGACTTGCCTTCTCTGAATATCTGGAATGTATGCTGACAACAATTGAAATTCACAAAGGTTTGCCAAACGCTCAAACCAGTACATCCACAAATAGTACATATATAATGATGCTCAGCCATGGAATGTGAGAAGGATGTTTTGAATCTGATTGAGTACTATGATCACTGCGTTTCTGATACAAACTATTCTAGCAATGCACAATCACGTAGGCTGTTGTGCTGTTTTTCTGAGAGAGGGCGAGAAAGCATTCATGGAAATGTATAATTAGTAGCTGGGATTCAAAGAAATTGACATTCTAAGACTGCCGAGTCCCAGCTCCCCTGTTCATTTAACTCTTTCCAAAAGGTTGGGCCACCTCTGCTTACTTAAGAATAACTCTGCAGTTGGTGACCCCTGTCTGAGACTCCATCAATACCAAGTGGAGAAAGCCTCCCGCCACAGCAGTAAAATCAGCTTCACCTTTCTCTTAACACGTTTTGCTGGTTACAAGCAATCTGGCTGGCTGCATTTTGAAAATTAGATCATGATTTCACAGGCACTTGATTAACATGATAATCCAGGAGGAGCATGAATGAGAAGAAAGCCCGAAAGTGAAGGAGACTGCAGCTGAAAAGAGAAAATACTTCCCTCCAGCAACAACATCTGTGTATGCAGTAGTTGATTTTTTGTTCCTCTCTGAGGCAGGAATTAGAAAGTTTTTGGATAGCCTTCGTTTTAACACAATTCTAAAGGTGGAAGATGAGCCACTACTTTTTCCATTTCCAGTCACTTGCAGAAGGAAGTAAAATGTGCGTGTATTGGCATTTATTTATTAAATTTATATGCTGCCCATCTCACAGTTGAATGACTCTGGAAAGCTTACAACATCATAAAAAATAAATGTAAAAATATTAAAATGTTGAAAACATTAAACAGTTGTTTATTAGACAAAAATGTCCCAGTTTGTATTGCCTATCTCCATAATGTCTTAGCTCTTCATGTTTCCATTTCTTTTCTAGTTTTATGAGTCTTTCTTCTCTCTCTCTCTCTCTCTCTTTCTCTGTGTGTGTGTGTGTGACTTGTTGTATAGCAGCTTTTATGTTCCTCCTTCAAAGTCCTTTTTCTGGAATTGATGGGTAGAATTCAGTTGGGGCTATTGAATGTAAGTGGCTTGCCCATGCACTCACCCACCCACTTCTCTGCACCATCTTTTAGTTCTGTCTCAGGGTGTCCTGTCCATTGGCTGACTGCTCCAAGACTTATAGGTCCTGTCATCCTGGTACTATCACTAGGTTTCCTTCCTTCCTTCCTTCCTTCCTTCCTTCCTTCCTTCCTTCCTTCCTTCCTTCCTTCCTTCTGTTGGAAGTTATGATTCCCCTCTCTTCTAGGGAAACATTAGAAGGGGAAGGAAAAAAACACAAGCAGGGTCAGCTCCATCAGCCCCCACCCTTTGTCAAGTAGGGCTATTAAAATAGCTGAAGCCAGCTTACTTTTCACAACAAAGGAAGGAGAAAATTACAGGCATGGGATACAGAGAAAAAACCCTACAAACTAGCTAAGATCCTTTCCCATACAAATCAAATAGATGGCAAGCTATAAAAACTTGTGCAAAGCAAACCAAAAGGCATGGCAGGAAGGAACCATGGTAGCAAACAAGCACCTACAAAGGATCAGGACCATCAAACCAAGATCACAGGAAAAGATCCCAATCTCAAAGAGACGGGAACTCAACACACACAAAAATCAAAGACTTCAAAGAAAATCAAAGAACCTGAAGTGTATAAGAGAGAGGTTTTCCTACTCACTTATTAGATTAATCCTAGGAACACTGTGCGGTTTATTCTTATCTGCCTTCCTATTAATAAACTGATTCTGACTTTCAACACAGCTGACCAAATCATTTTGCAGTGAAATCTCCCAGCCAGGAAATTTGAATCCACAAAAGGAAAGAACTTTGCCTATTCCTTAAAGGGCAAGGCTTCTTTTTTCCTTTCCTCACTTCCACCAGCCATCTTAAATACATAACTCTGGGTAGCAAATAATACCCGGAAAAAACAATATATAAATCCATTACCAGTTAAAATGGGCAGTTTCTAAAGCTGATATATAAAATAAACAAAATAATACAATACAAGGAAAAAATGAGTAAATAACTCAGGCTCTGCATAACAATTCTATAAAATGTTGATTCGGAAGCATTTATTCCATCTTTTCCTGCAATCTTCATGGCCCATTTCTTTGTTGCTGCACCCACATGCACACTGGGTTTCTTGCCATTGGACACTTTCTCTTGAAGAAGAAGAAATTGGGGTTGTTATTCTCATCTCAGGCAGCAATGAATATCTGGAGAGAAGGAAAAACTCCACTTCATTCCAAGTACTGAGTTCAGCCTTCTATATCATCCCAACCTGAAGCTTGCAAAAGCATAGTGTTAAAGGCTGAACCCCAAAAGAAACAGAGAATCTGGTCTATGCAGAACTACTGCCAGTTCTCAAACCCCAGAAACATCCTGTTTTGGGACCTCTTGCTGCTAATTCTTGGTGCAAATGCCTACAGATGGCATGCCTATAAACACAGCCCATGCTTTCAGCTGTCTCCCTGGCCACCTAATTTGAAAAGACCCCCAAGGGCAAAGTACCATCTGCAGGAAAACTTTCTCCTTAATCCCAATTTAACTGCAGTAAACCAATAGCTGAAGAGTGGTTTGAAGCTTTATTGATCTGCGATCACAGGGTTCTCCCTTAGAGCAGAAGACAAAAGTTAGCAAAATTTGACAAAGGCAACTTGTTTCATCTTCTTGTGTGCCCTGTGCTCCTTACTGCTTATTCACTTCCCTGCCAGCATTTTGCTTTCTGCATCTTATAAGCTATTACAATTGTTTCTAGCTTGCTCTATTGTCCATTTTAAAACATGGCTTTAGATACATTTGCTAATGCTTGGTGTTTTTGGAGTCCTGAGCATCATTATCTTCCTTTGACATTTAACTGAAATGTTGGAAACTGGGGAGGCTGAAAACCATTGGAGGGATGAGGGAGAATTGCTTTGCTTCCTCATTTCCTTTTTAAAAGAAAGTAGTGTTGACTTTTATCACATTGGATGAAAAGAAACAAAAAAGTAATATGTAAAACGGTGCAGCAGAAACAATATGCATGCTTAAACATCAGCACAGATAATTCCATGGAGATAATTAAAATCCCAGCTCAGAGTATCGGAAAGATTTAAGTTTTACATGCTTTAGTAAGTCTGTTAAAAATTATTAAGATATAGATAATTTCCTAATATGTGAAATGAATCAGCATGATTTTTCTGTGGAGGAATCTAACGAGATAAGATTTGGTAAGATTGTTGTGTTAACTTTGCAAATTATATAAAAATATTCCTTTATTTTAACTTCACAAAAACAGCCCTATGAAATTGATTATACTGTGTGAGCAACTGGTGGAAAGTTACTTGGTGAGATTCATTATCAAGTGGAGACTTGAATCTGACTTTTTCCACTCCAGTCTGGCACCATTCTTAATCTTACTCGTATCTATTGTTTTTCCTCTCTTATATGTGAGCTGCTATTACTGGGGTTACACAAGCTTTGAAAATGATTGAGAATAAATGCTTTAAACCTCAAGAGAAGCACACACGTTTTATTTTCCAGGCTCACATGGAAATCTAGAAAAAAAAACTATAAGCTGCTTTAATGAACAGCAGAAAAAGTGTGTTTGCCTGAAGCCCAAAACACTTCTTCCTAACTGTTTTGGAAATGTGTAGAACTAATAATTACCTAACAATAGGTTTTAATGGCACTCAACTCTTTGTTCCTGTACAAACTATATTAGGACTATTTATTTTTATACCACTATGTATTGTCAACCATTACATTTATGTAATAATGTTTCCTGAAATAATATAGTATAATTTATATTTAAATGAAATAGTTGGAGTATCATGGGAAGTCTTTATGGATCTCCAGGGGCTCTGAAAGTAATTGTCTCTTCATTAAACTCAGAGAAATGTTTTGTTTGCAAATGTTCCTTCTGGGGCTATTCAAGGGGTTAAGATCCCTTCCTTCAGTAATTGCTACTCCAGGGAAAAATCTCTCCTCCAATACGTCCATAGGTTGAATGAACAGTGGCAAAAGTTAAGATGAAAAGTTAAATACAGATGTTCCCAGATTATCTGAGATTAATTTGCTGGAGAAAAATGCTATGTCCTTTAGTCCAGGAGAAAAGGAAGAGGGGTGATGCTATTCCATGTAACCCAACAAACAAATCTTAGCTAGGATTTTGAGTCTCTGTAATAGGAAGCCCCCTAACTGATTATAATATAAAGTTTTTGTCACCTTTATTAATCTGGTACTAGGAACTTTTCTGAATAGAGGCAACATCCAGCTCAACTTTAGTTGATCTTTGGTAGATGTATTTAAAAATTTCCATTGCCGTATTCTTTTGGATGTGTTCTAATTGAATTTTTCATCTGGGAGAGAAACTGAAGAAGGGAGACTGTTACACCTTAGAGGTTAAAATAATAATTATACCTGACAAGAAAATAATTTGTTGCAAGTACCTTTAGTCTTGTGCAAATTTATTAATGAGCTTCATTTTTCCTTCCTGACATTTTTCACTGTAAAGCATATGAATGTATTCCTGTAATTTAAGTAGGTTCTCATTGCTTTCTTATGCGCTATGGAATGTGCCTCTTTTAATCTGAAGGCTGGAAAAATATGCATTAATAATAAAAACTTAGCACTAGTGGAAAACAAGAACTATTGTTTCATTTAGAATAATGTTAACCTCTGTATATTGAAGAATAGTTGAACTAAAGCTTAGGGCTGACACTTTTTTTTTCCAAATTTATTGTCCGCGTTTCCAATTGCCTTCTCAAGCTACACTTTGCCCAAAGTATGTGTGTGTGTGTCATTTGCATTTTTCTTGGCCAGGTTTTTCAGAAGTGGTTTGCCATTGCCTATTTCCTAGGGCTGAAAGAAAATGACTGGCCCAAGGTCATCCACCTGATCTAAGGCAGGACTAGAATTCAAAAGCACCTGCTTTCTAGACTACTGTTTTAACCACTGCACTGCTCTTCTTGTGCAGAATATAATTGCAGTATTTTTAAATGCTGGGGTACTGGTGAAAGCTATTTCAAAAAAAAAAACAATTATGAGAGAGGACTTCCTCTTCTTTTTCTTTATAGTGGCAGTGCTGTGATAGAAAAAGATCAGGTTTAGAACCTAAAGCTGCTACAAGGGACACTTAACCCCTTTGCTTTAGAGCCTGGTTTGAAACGACCAGCACCTTACAGCCCAAAAGCAAATAAGGAAGCCAGAATAAATATGCATAATGGGTGGCCTGCATAATGCAGGAACTAGGCCATCTATTCCAGGCTGCCTCTGATCTTCCTATGCTTGCCTCCTGTGCAAAACAAATATTTTTTGCCATTTTAAACATCATCTGGATGTACATTTGGATGTACATTTCCAGGGTCCCCTGTCTCGTGCAAAATTCTGCTCCCACGGAACAAATGGGAATGTAAACTTTGCTGTACAAAAGAGGAAGAGCCACCAACTTTGGCTCTGCATCCACTATATGCATTAAAATAGCCTGTTCTGATTGGGCTATGCACAGAGTTGATTCTAGTTCAGACTGCAGTACAAAATGTCAGTCTCCCATGAAAAAGATTAAGGGAATTTTAATACCTGTACTGATAATTTACTACTCTTGTAATCTTTCTTTTGCCCGGGTATAGTGTTTTTTTCAATATATCTATCCTATATGTTTGATTGCCAAATTGAATAATTTGTACATTGTTTTGTGTGCTAAAATGTAGGTTGCTTCTAATGTATCTTTTTGAATGCAGACTCCTGGGCCTTCTTTTATTTTACCCAAAGGGAAAAGAAGGGAATGTAGGCAAAAGGTGTTGATTTAAGACAGGGGTTTTGAAAAACAGATGAAACAAACTTTGGCTTAGGGTCAAAACTCTTAAGTGTATTGGCTTTAGCTCTGCAGTGCTTGGATGAAGCTGCATGAGACAGGCATAGCCATTCTCATATTGACGCAGGAATAAAAATAAACACACCATTGGAGCTTTGCATTCTTCTTAGCAGAATAAATTGAACTGGTCATCTCTCAGAAGCCCTAGGCCCACAGGCATCTGCAGGAGCACAAGGAGAGACAAATAATGAAACATGCTTTGTGAGTTCATGACACGGACTCTGGTATTTATGTGCCATTGGGCCATTGTAATGCAAGTATGAAAAGGTGGAGTTTTGTCATGTTTTGTCCTTGGAAGCAAATACCTATTCTTGGGAATCAGCTAGGAAAACTGAAAATTGTCTGCAAAAGGAGACATATTTTGAAAAACTGCAAGGTGAATTTCATAACCAGCCATGTAAACTAGGCTTATGACTTCTTAGAAATTGAAATAAATACATGCTCTTAATAACTGGATCCAGCCAATATCCTGGTTGTTACATTCTGCATCAGTTGAAGTCAATGGTGGGATTCAATTTTTTTTATTGCCGGTTCAGTGGGCGTGGCTTGGTGGGTATGGTGTGGCTTGGTGGGCATGGCTTGGTGGGCGTGGCTTGGTGGGCATGGCTTGGTGGGCATGGCAGCGGAAGGATATTACAAAATCTCCATTCCCACCCCACTCCAGGGGAAGGATACTGCAAAATCTCCATTCCCACTCCACTCCAGGGGAAGGATACTGCAAAATCTCCATTCCCTCCCCACTCCTGGGGGAAGGTTACTGCAAAATCCCCATTCCCTCCCCACCCTGTTGCAGCAAGTCTGCAACACTTACTCGTTGTCCGAGGTTCCCTGTTGATGTTGTCCTGGGTTCCCAGGAAGCGAGTCTCAGCCCTCGGAGACAATTTAGGGGGTCCTCGCAAGGATGAAAGAAGTCGAATAAGAGCCACCATATCAGAAGTTTCTCGAGATGAGAGAGCACGAAGTGCCCGGGGTGATGTTGTGTCCCCCGAACAGATCGCAACAGTCTCTTTTATTAAGCAGTTTTAGCAGGGAGGGGTAGCTACAGCAAGGAAGGGAGTAGCATATGGAAAATTACCAGACAGCGTGAGTCTGAGCATGCGTGTTAACAAAACACCACCTGATTTACAGGAAATCATACATTTCAGCAGAATAGAAACCTAACTCAGCGAAACTTAATTTGAGGAGTTGAGGAGGAATGCAATTGGGTACTATGAATCAAGTCTGTCAGGCATGAGATATCATGAAGCACTGAACAAGGTCAAGTCAAATTCTTTTGGCTGTGAGGCCTAAGAAAACATAAGATATCATGTAGCTCTGAACAAGGTCAAGTCAAATTCTTTTGGCTGTGAGGCCTAAGAAAACCTGAACATAAGATATATCCATACCACCCCACTAACCTGCTTTCCAGCTCCATTCTCCTGTGCAAGGCAACAAAAGAAGACCCAGATGATTAGCTGGACTCAGGAGGCAGAGAATAGATGGGGGCGGGGCCAGTCGGGTATTTGCCAATTCTCTGAACTACTCAAAATTTCTGCTACCGTTTCTCCAGAACTGGTCAGAACCTGCTGAATACCACCTCTGGTTGAAGTGTCCAGGCATCACCGTATCATAACAACCATTTCTCATGATGCACATTGTAAAAATCCAGTGTTACTAACAATATGTGTCACCACAGAAATAGTATATACCAGCACTAAGCTAGGGAGAAGGGGATACTGTTATGTATGTAGGTTTGAAGTCATTGGTTTAGTTTGAACTGTTCTTGTAAAGTGTTAGAAATGATTGGTTTAAAAGTGCGGGAAAAACCCTGCACTCTGATTGGCTGGCAACTGCGGCTGCTGGCTATAAGTAGCAGCCACAGCCCAGCCAAAGCGGGTCCGTTCTGAGCTGAAAGTCACAATAAACTTAAGAGCTGAAGCACTCCGTGTCTGCCTCTTCATGCAAACTTAACACTGGCGACGAAGGTGGGATTTTCCCTGAAGAGAAGGCAATGCAGAATAGAAGAAGAGCGAGATGGCTGCGCTGAACACCCCCCCAGCCCCGTTCGATCCGACAGCAGAAGACTGGGAATCGTATGCAGATCGTTTCCAAATGTATCTGGAAGGAAACGATCTAGCCGACATTTCTGAGAAGTGGAAAAGGGCGGTCCTTCTTACGTACTGCGGTCCAGCAGTTTTCAAGATGGCGAAGGCATTGGCGGGAGCGGCAGACGTGAAGGTAATGGACTGGCCTGACTTAGAAAAGCTGTTAAGAGCCCATTACGCGCCACAAGTATCGTGCCTCATTAAGAGACACGAGTTTTACCGTCGTGATCAGGGGAAAACAGCGTAAACAACTTCGTGACAAGTTTAAGAGACATTGGGGGTGCATGTGAATTTAACAGTTTAGAAGAGGCCATGCGTGATCGATTCGTTCTGGGCCTTAAAGACAAGGTATTACGGAGCAAGTTATTAATATCACGTTAAAAGAAGCCATAGAAGAAGCCTCTTCAGCAGAAGCTACCATGTCCTCAGCAGCAGCCATGAGGAAGATGAACAGGGCCACGAGCCATTCTGATGGGGAAAAGTCTACCACAAACCATAGTGATGACCTAGATTCTGAATCAGATTGAAGTGAGGTGGAAGAGGGAATTTACAGACTCAGAATGGAGCGGAAAAAGAAAGACCTGGATAGGAAGAGGCAAGATTTCTACTGCAGAGGTTGTGGGGGAAGCCACCCCCGCACTGAATGCAAGTTTTTAGACACCATTTGCCCCTGTTGTGAAAAAAGAGGACACCTAGCAAGAGTCTGCAAATCATCCAGAACTCCATCCAACAGAAGGAAATTTCCTGCAAACAACGACAAAGAATTCAAGCCCAACAATCTCAGTGAGAAAATGGGGCGCAGCACAGAAGCAAAGGGGAAGAATGAAACTCATCAGACAGTAACTATCAGTCATTCATCTTCTATCAATAACAGAAAAGTGCATGTCAAGGTACTTATTGAAGGAAGGCCTTGCCAAATGGAAGTGGACTCAGGATCATATCTGTCTATGGTGTCATGGGACACTATTCACAGACTATTCCCAAACATTCAGAAGAATGATTTCAAGAAGCAAGCGCTGACTCTTAAAGACTACCAAGGAACAAGATTCCAGTAGTTGGAACAAGAGAATTCAACGTGAAGTTCAAAGGCCACACCAAACGCCTGCCCTGACCATCGTGGACAAGGATCGCCCAAGTTTGCTGGGACTTGAGTGGTTCAACCCACTGGGCATCGAGGTGACTGGCATCAATCACGTGAGCAACATTGAATGGGAGGAGGCCTTGAAGTCTGAGTTTCCAGAGGTCTTCAGCGACAGATTAGGCAAGTACTTGGGGACCCCTATCACTTTCAATCTAGATCCCAAGGTGCCACCAATCCGTTCAAAGCCCAGAAGGGTCCCATTTGCCTTAAAGGAAAAAATTGATGCACAATTAGATAAATTAATAGCTCAAGGGGTTTTAGAGCCCACTGACCACTCCAAGTGGGAGACACCCATAGTCACACCAGTCAAGGTTGATGGGTCTGTGAGAATCTGCGGAGACTACAAGGGGACATTGAACCATGCGCTACAACAGAGCGCATATCCAGTTCCAGTGGTGCATCATTTATTACATTTTCTTGGCAGGGGAACAGTCTTTGCCAAATTGGATCTGGCCCAGGCATATCAACAGTTAACAGTTGATGATGCCACTGCAGAGGCCCAAACCATTGTGACTCATAGAGGTGCTTTCAAATGCAAAAGGTTGCAATTTGGAGTAAGTGTGGCACCAGGAATCTTCCAAAGCCTTATGGAAAGAATGCTCCAAGGACTGCCAGGGGTAGTGCCTTATTTTGATGATGTGTTAATCTCTGCTGAAAATGACATTCAGTTACTCAAGAGACTCAGAGAAGTCCTAACCAGATTCAAAGAAGCGGGGTTAAAAGTCAAAGAAGAAAAATGCACACTTAGTAAGACAAAGTAGAGTTCTTAGGCTATATGATTGACAAACATGGTATTCACCCCACATAAGCCAAGGTTCAGGCAATCAAAGAAGCCCCCAGGCCTAAATGCAAAACAGACTTGCAAGCTTTCCTGGGACTCATTAACTTCTATCACATGTTTCTATCTCAGAAGGCAACCATTGCAGGACCACTACACAGATTACTAGACAAAAAGTCTGCATGGGTCTGGGGCAGGAAAGAACAAGCTGCCTTTAACACTATTAAGAGACAACTCACTTCTGATTCTGTACTGATACAGTTCTCTGAGAATTTGCCAGTTGTACTGGCTTGTGATGCATCCCCTTTTGGAGTGGGGGTGGTGTTGAGCCACATGCTTCCCAGCGGGAGGGAAGCCCCTATTGCATTTTACTCTCGCACCTTGACAAAAGCAGAGAGAAATTACAGCCAACTGGACAAGGAAGCCTTGGCAATTGTTGCAGCTATCAAGAAATTTCATGAGTATTTATATGGGAGAACATTTACCATTGTCACAGATCACAAACCTTTGTTAGGCATTGTGGCAGGAGACAAACCTACACCCACTATCCTGTCACCAAGAATGCTGAGATGGACTGAATTTCTTGCTGCTTATTCATACAAACTCATGCACAGGCCATTGGGCCTGTGCAAAGACATTGGGCATGCAGATGCTTTGAGTCGCTGCCCACTTCATTCACACACTGAGGATCCTGCTCCTGAGACTTACACCTTTTTCCTAGAAACTGTTGCCAAGCTTCCAGTACACGCTGCTGAAATTGCCAGAGAGACTGCCAAAGACACTTTATTGGCTCCTGTTATAGGCTGGATTAAGAAAGGTTGGCCACTTCAAGATCTACCTCAACTTGCCCAACCTTTTAAATCCAGGCAAACTGAATTATCTGTATTAAGAGGATGTATTTTGTGGGGTAACAGGGTGGTTGTTCCTGCAAAACTACAAAAACAGGTTTTGGAAATGTTACATGAGGGTCATCCGGGAATTGTCAGAATGAAAGGATTGGCCAGGAGTTATGTATGGTGGCCAGGTATTGACAAAATGGTTGAAAACTGGGTTGCATCCTGTCCCAACTGTCAGGAAATCAGGCCTGCCCCACCTCTCACCCCCAAACAGGAATGGGAATGTCCTAGGGACCCATGGTCCAGGATTCACATTGACTTTGCTGGCCCTACCAGAGGGCACACTTTCCTTATTATAGTAGATGCATATTCCAAATGGCTAGAGGTTATTCCTATGGCATCCACCACAGCTGAAGCTGTCATCAAGCAGCTTAAGAGGCTTTTTGTAACTCATGGTAACTGATGTAACTGATGTCCTCGTTTCTGACAATGGTCCTCAATTTACGTCCAACCTTTTTGAATCATATCTAGCACAGCAGGGTATCAGACATGCCCTGACAGCCCCTGGGCACCCTTCGGCTAATGGCCGGGCTGAGCGCATGGTACGCTTTACCAAGGAAAAACTTCAGCAATTGGGTCCTGGGGACATCACTGAGAAAGTTGAAAAACTACTCAGTGTCCAGCATATCACTCCTAACCCATCAACTAACTTATCCCCAGCAGAGTTGTTGATGGGTAGGAAACTCAGGTCTCCCCTTGACCGCCTTCATCCCACTTACGCACCCAACGCACCACTAGATTCCACTAGCAAAATTCGCACATTCACTGTGGGTGATTCTGTTTATGCTAAGAACCTTATGGGTGAACCATTATGGATTCCTGCTGAGATAACCCAAATCACAGGCCCTAGGTCTTACAGGGTACAAACAGAGGATGGTGTCCTCTGGAGCAGGCACATTGATCAGCTTAGGTCCAGATTACCTCAGGAACATCGCAATTGCTCCTCTCTGGTTCCCATCCCTAGTACCTCTTCTAGGGGAGAAGGGGAGGATCATGAGGATGATCAGCAAGCAAGAATCAACCCCATGTGTAATGAGCCAACACGACAGGAACCATCCCAAAACCTGTCACAATGCCAAAATCCATCCTTACAAGTGGAAGACTGTACATCACTACCTGACTTAGGTGCTGACATTGGGTTGGAGATGGATTGGGAGGAGAGACCAGGTTGTAGTAACCAAACAGTTTCTACTATTACTAGAAGTCCAAGTATGGAAATGTCAGCAGACACATTTCCTCTCTCACTGGGTGAGAACATTAAAACATCTGAACCACGTAGGTCTCAACATACACGTAAGAGCCCCACCTATTTAAAAGAATACATTAGATAGATGGGGTTTGAGTATGGACTGAACCTAGTGGGGATGGGTGTTATGTATGTAGGTTTGAAGTCATTGGTTTAGTTTGAACTGTTCTTGTAAATTGTTAGAAATGATTGGTTTAAAAGTGCGGGAAAAACCCTGCACTCTGATTGGCTGGCAACTGCGGCTGCTGGCTATAAGTAGCAGCCGCAGCCCAGCCAAAGCGGCTCCGTTCTGAGCTGAAAGTCACAATAAACTTAAGAGCTGAAGCACTCCATGTCTGCCTCTTCATGCAAACTTAACAGATACCACTTTTCCAGTTATCCATTTATTTATTAAAATCTTTAAATATGACAAACTCCATAACAGCTCCCAGTGAATTACAATAACTAAAATAAAATTAAGACCACATTTAACAATTAAATACTACCAATCACTCTTTCCTGACAAACATTGTTGATTATTCATTAGATGCTCACATTTGTATTATATTGATAGCAGTTTTTCTCTTTCCTATATGCTAGAAACAATACAGTAGGTAAACCAACTTAGAACTGTGCACAGATATCACAACCACCTGCTCTATTGGTATATATCCTATATCACCAAATGTTTCCTGCCTTCAAGTCTTTCCAATTATTTCTGCTTGCCTCCTTGTGGACTCCACAAACATTCCCCGAAAGGCTCACAGCTACAGGGCTGAGTGTAAACCAAAAATAATTTGCTGTTATTATAAAAATTGTTTTAACTTTCCTCACAGTGTAGAGGCCTCTCTTCTCCTCAGAGGTACTTGTCGGCTTCAACTACCCTTAAGCAGAATTCAAGGGCAACTCAAATAATCTCTAGAGGTCTAAATCAAGTGATTCTGTAAAATAAAATCTTATTTTCAAAAAAGTAATTTGTGAAAAACTTGATAAATATGGACCTGGGAAAGGATAATTTCTTTTGTTTCAGAATAACTGCTACATCCCAAGCAATTTTGGACAAAATCGTGATCCCCATATCCCCCCCAAAAAACCCCGTCAATTTCCTGATTAGAACATCTGGGTTATTTTAGAACCATCTGAATGGTTAATGAATTGGAAAATATTTTTGTGGATTAAAGTCCATTTTTTCTGACAGGGTTTTGTAATTGAAAAATGATGGGAGTAGAATTTTTAATACAAGGATATTTAGACAATAGACTTGCAAGTGAAGATGATTTAACAATGCAACATATAACAAGTTACTAAAAGTCAAATGCTGATTAGCAGATTAAATTAAGTTCTGCTCCATTAATCAGAAAGCTATAATTCCTATTCTCATTATCAGACATTCCTATAATAAGCACCTCCTATCAGTGTTATTCAAATGGGTGGGAAGGATCCACGACTTGAAGAGAAAGTAGAGCATCCCATGTTCATATCCAAATGGGAGACTCTGGATAAGTTAATAAAACTGTATGGAACTTTTAAAAGATATAGCATAATGAAGCTTGGATTGAAACAGCCCCTTTTGAAGCACTTGGAATAGAATGGTCTCTCCACTTTGATCTGGACACTTCCACAAATTAAAGGGAGTCAACAGAATTCAGCCAACCTGCTTTGATTTGAGGTTTCAGGGGGGAGTGATTGGATTTCCCAAGTTGAATCTCCTCCAATTACATTGTGTGACTATTTGAGTGGAAGTAGTTCAGGGGTGGGATTCAGTTTTTTTAACAACCAGTTCTGTGGGTGTGGCTTAGTTGGTGGGTGTGGTTTGGTGGTCATGTGACTGGGTGGGCATGGCCAACTCGACATCACTCATGTCAAGGGGAACTTCTCCTTGCCTGGTCTCTCATGACAGTGAGAATGCTGCAACGGTCATAAGTGTGAAAAATGGGCATAAGTCACTTTTTTCAGTGCCATTGTAACTTTGAATGGTCACTAAATGAACTGTTGTAAGTCAAGGATTACCTGATTAAAAAATACAAACAGCTCTTTTGCTTGCAAAAAGCTGCCTTAAAAACCATTCATTAGATTAAAAATACCTGCAAGCCAGAATTACAATTCAGGCATGGTGCCAGAGCAGCTTGAGGAATGAAAGTAGTTAAAATGCAGTGATAACTATCAAGCAGCCAACTCTTGCTCATAAAGTGAAACCCTTTAGCAGAGACGTCATTTAAACTCTCCAGAAAAAGCACACCCAGGAAAAGCAATCCTTAGATCCATTTGCACCACTTAAAAATACCAGCTGTTCTCATTCACCTCACAAGATATCCTAAGGAAATCATCCAGATTTAAGGAAAGGTCACATGCCCCCCAGAAAGGCAGTAAAAAATCAGTGCCAAGCTTGCATCCTGCCTCTTGGAAGTACACTCCAAAAGGACAGCACCACTAAAACAGTGAAGGAAGACTCCCTCCCCAGATAGAAAAAGAAACCATAAGGTAGGAAAAAATTCAAACACAATACAAATAATTAAATCACAACAGTAGCTGTTGCTTGTTGAAGCTGAATAGGGAAAATTATCCCATCAATATACACAGGATTAAAATTCACCAAGCACAGAATTAACCTTCACCAAAAACCAGTTTTAGACCAAAACTCAGAAAGGGTATGTAAACTCATGTTTGAATGTCAATCCTTCTAGCTAGCCAAGAAGCCTTGCTGAATGTCACTCATCTTGGTTTCCTGTCACTAAAAGCTTTGCTTCATTATTCAATTATTTCTTCAAAGTGCTGATTGTCCAGGGAAGTATTTCCTCCCAACAGCAGTGTAAAAATCTTAAAACAACCCTTCCCCTTTAAGAAAGCCAAGCCTCACAAGCTCTGGGGACAGAAAGTCTAGGCTGTCTGCCAAAAATGTAATAAGAGTGGGAAAAAAAAACAAAAGGAGATTTCTTCTAACTACCGGTTCTCTGAACTACTTAGAAAGTTAACAAGGGGTTCTATAGAACTGGGTAGAACCAGTAGAATCCCACCCCTGAAATAGTTCCTCAAAAAAGAAAAGAGCTTTTTTCACACAGGCTAATACAGATAGGCCTCAACTCATGGCCACAATTGAGCCCAAAATTCATGTTGCTAAGTTAGAAAATTGCTAAGTGCTGTTTGCCCCATTTTACAACTTTTCTGGCTGCCACATTTGTTAAGTGAATCACTGCAGTTGCTAAATTAGTAACACAGTGGTTAAGTGAATCTGTTTTCCCCATTGACTTTGCTTGTCAGAAGGTTGCAAAAATGACCTCAAGACACTGTAACCATCATTAATCTGAGTCAGTTGGCAATCCAAATGTAAATCATGTGACCATGGGGATGCTGCAAAGTTCATAAGTGTGAAAAATGGTCATAAGTCACTTTTTTCAGTGCTGCTGTAACTTCAAATGGTCACTAAGTGAATAGTTGTAAGTCGAGGACTACCTGCATTTGCTAGTTTTAATATAGCACCAGCAGATGAATGACAAAGCACAATCTATATGTAATTCAAAACAATGAAGTATAGATTGAAGGTGTGATTTTTGTAATATTGTGACGTGTTATGTTTTGTTTTGTCCTTCTCATATGCCTTCCTCTTCTACCTGCATCACAACACCTGTCTATAGAAGGACCTTAAAATGGTTGCAGATCAAGATAAAAGCCATTAGTGTTTTAATTCATCAAAACATTTTTATTACTTTCAGACTCTTATTATTAAATTTCCCATAATGCATGTTCCCATACTGCTCACCTACAAACACACCAGCACCAGCATGGAACATTCAGCAACATTTCAATGATAAAACATCAAGGATTCATAAGCTCTAGTCACAGGTGAAAATTTGTCTAGTCTAGTGTAATAAAAAACCATTATGAGGACCTATATTGTTGGGGGCAATATGCTGACACTTAGAGAGTGCTGTAAAGCACCATGAAGTGGTATATAAGTCTAAGTGCTATTGCTATTATCTTTGTTTGGTGTAGCAATTAAGGTATTAAGATATTAAGGTTTGGACAAAAATGCTCTACAGAGAATCATTGAAACTGGCCAGAATATCATCGGGCTCTAACTACCAGCCATGGACAACATCTTTGCACCTCACTTTTGAGGAAGTCGCACAACATTCTCAGCGACTCTTCCCATCCTGCTCACAATCTTTGTGAACTGCTGCCTTCTGGCAGAAGGTACAGAACAATTAAAACTCGGACCACACATTTTCTGAACAGCTTTTATCCCAGAGCTACAATTGCACTTAACAATGAACTTAAGGACCACCATCAGTGAGTTGTTGGACAGTATTACTTGATCTGTTGTGTGGATGCTTGTGTGTTTTTAGGAAGTGGGGAACTTTGGTGGGTGGGGGCATGTTTGGGGATTGTCATGTGTGTGTACGTGTTGGGTCTGGTCTCTGGGTGTTATGTGAATTTTGTTGCATGCGTATACTGTGTATATATGCACAATGACAATAAAGTATTATTATTATTATTATTATTATTATTATTATTATTGAATTGTCAACAAATTTTGTGGGGAGAAGAGGTAATGTTATGGATGCTTCTATCATGTCCCTGTTAGAATCTGACTCTAAGGGAGAGGAGGAACAGCCAACAGGGAGTGGGAGTGTGGCTCTGGAGGTTGTGGAGGAAACTGGGGAAGGGCACAGGCCACCTGGGCATTCAGAGGAAGACCCAGGCCCATCCCCTCTTCACAGGGAGGAGCAGATAAGGGAGAAACATGAATGGTGTGGTCTATGGGGGAGGAAAGGGTCTTGATCCCCTTCATGGGCTGCAGCTGTGAGGACTGTTTAAAAGGACAAACTGTGCATGGGCCAGTGCTGGAAGCAAAGTGTGAAAATATTTCTAGTCTGTCTGTTCTTATCTGAGTTCTGGCATCCTTCCCAGTGTGTGTTTTTTGATATCTGTGGATGTCTTCAAGCCCTTATCCTGCCTGGTCTCCTTAATTGCTCCATTGTGGTTTGTGTTGTTTTTTTTTCTATTTATAATTTATATGTATTTTGAGTTTGAATGAAGTTCTTCCTTTTCGTAACTGTTTGTGGGGGATTTTTTTCTCCAGTCAATGATATTTGGACCTTTGAAGCCAAGTTGAAGGAATTAAAGGGACTTCACCTGTTTTTGTGACTTTGTTGCTATTGTATCCCACTCTGGGTCATCACAGCTTTCTTGAGCTCCTGGAAAAGGAGGGAACAAATTATATGAGGAATCAAAGAAAGAAAAGGCAGCTAGGGACAAAATATAGGTAAGAGAAGAATATGGAAAGATCATTCCTTGAAAGAATGGGGGGAGGGAGTAATTTCTTGTCCTTTTGTTCTAATTAACCGCAGCATCACTTGTCCTCAAAGTGAACGGCTGTCTTTCTTGGGCCCAAAACCTTAGCTCATCTTTTCATTCTATGACTGGCCACATTGTACAGGGGGATAAACCTCGCTGCCAAAGCAAGAAGGGTGTGAAATGAAAAGGATGCAAAGTAAAATGAAAAAGGCACTCAAACTTTGAATGAGCAAAAAGGAATGGTGGCAGGCACCCACAGCCTCTGTCAGAGTGAAAGAAGTGGCAAGCACTGAATGTGTGAATGTAGGGTCACAATGCACATAGAAAAATGGTTGCACAATGCAGTTAACAGAATAACAGACAGAATAACAACATTGGAAAGGGACCTTGGAGGTCTTCTAGTCTAACCCTCTGTTCAAGCAGGAAAGTATGTACCAAAAACCATACCGGACCAGCCAAATATTCAAGTATTTTTTCTTATAATGGCAAGCCTCTGAGGGGTTGTCAACAGGAGATTTGCAGACCCTTGCTGATTCTCCTTCAGCAATGATTGCTCCTCCATAGGCCTACTTATTTTTGCAGAAATTACTATTACTATGATCTGCCTGCCATAAATATTAATCTGAATGGATACATAATTTTCTGTATTTCCCTTTGGTCCTTTTTATAGATGACTTTACTGATCAGCAAAGTCTGTTCAGGGGTATCGATTTTTACCATTTAAGTAACAGTAAATCACTTGGCAACAATTGTGGAAAGGTAATGAGAATCTTCAAAAATTGGACAAGCTGCATTCACAATACTCTATGAAACACATAATAAGCATTTCCAATTGTTCCAAGAAGTAGCATCCAGTTGCTTCCCTAGTTGTAGAGGTCTAAATGGCCACATCTGTTTCTGCTGCTCACTCACAACAATGCTTGTATTACAATGCTATTTACATCATGCTGAACCTGTTGATTTTCTCTATGGTCACCATTGCATGCAACCTCCTTCAGATTATTAAAATCTCATGAGAAACTGTTACCAGCTGTAAAAATCACCATTTGTCATTTGGTTCAATGGGGCTGGAATCAGAGGGCTCTTGCAAATCTGCAAAATCATATGCAGATTGGAAGCCATTTTATAGTTAAAGTTCCTTTTTTGTTTTAAAAATGCAGTGCCATCTTGGATTTGATCTGAGTGATAAATGACTTCTTTTGTACAACACTACATTTCTTGTCAGAGAATCTATTAAATGCTTCTCTTTGTTTAGAGAAGGAATGTTGGAGAACAATGCTCAGAAAAAAAAGTCACCAACAGTCAACTATGAGGCACACACATACACATTCAGACTGTCTGAATGTAATAGTGAGTGGGAAACTATTAACCCTGGAAGTCAATAATACAGTGTAAGTCTAATAGCAAATGATGCTTCTCAAAAGAGAGATCTCAAAAGACCCATTTAAAAGTCTCAGTAGCATGCTACAGAAAAATATATTAAACTAATTGATTGATTTAATTATTCTTGATAAAAATGCCTTGTCAACTTTAAGCCAGCCTAGTATTAGAGCTGCAAAACTTAAATGAAACCTGCTATATTGGTTTTAAAAAGGAAGGTTGTTTTTGATTAATCATTCACCTACTGTCAGTTCCTACCATTTTTATGGAAACCTCCCTCAGAGAAATCCTCCTTTCACTTCACAAAATATTTGTCCATTCAGTGCTAACTTAGGTAAAACATCTTTTTCACAAAAATGTACCTTGTCCATTTTCTGATAAGCTGGTTTTTGCTGTAAGCCATAATCATAACTGTTTCTGTCATCCTTGAGTATCTAGCACTGTTTCAATATGATTTCACCTCCTCTCGCCTACTAAAAAATATTAGTTCAGGGAATAGTATTTCATCAGTGCAAAGGGTATGAGTGACAAACAACCTTCAATAAAAAAGGTAACAGCTGCTTTTTAACAAAACTTAATTTGACAGTCCCTGTAAGGAAGACATGGTGAGGAGCCGGTATGACATTAAGTGTCATTTTTCTTTTAATCTCCTTGGTATTTAAAAAGCCTCACCTTCAGCTTTTTATATAACACATGGGTGTCTCCTTCTGACCTTGAATATCCATGAATGCTGTAAGAATTGGACATTGCCAGTTAGCTACAGAAAAGACAGAGAAAAGGAGCTATGTCTATCAGTATCTTCTACAAGGGACAAAATCCTGCTATGAATGGGTCTCCAATACCGTCCATTAAAGCAAAACAGAACAGCCTGCCTTTGAATTTCTGGGGAAATTTAACTGCAGACCTGAAACAGAGTAAATCCTGACTGAACCAACTTAAATCCAATTGCCAGTAAAGCCCATGATTCTGATGAAAGGTTTGTTTGCAAAGTTTTCTCAAATGGCTGGTCTGGAAAAGGTTTACATCAAGCTGAGGTTTACAATATTAAACTGAGGAAGGTGTAATTTATTAGAATTCTTGGTTCAGACAAAGACTGGAAACACTAGATCTCCACTTGCTTTAAGAATGGATACAATCCATAGCTAAATCATCTATCCTATGCCAGAACAAACCATCAAGGTTCTTAATGCATGATGACAAATCTTTATTTTTTTATTCTTTATTTAATTCATATTTATACCCGCCCTTCTCCGGAGACTCAGGGCAGCTTACAATTTTTGGGATACAACCCAATGTGCTCAGCAATAGCCTTCCTTCCATTGTATATGCCTGCTTATTACTAAGTGGCATTTTTTACAAAGTCAGCTTATTGCCCCAACAATCTTGGGTCCTCAGTTTACCTACCCCGAGAGGATGGAAGGCTGAGTCAACCCTGAGCCTGGTGGGATTCGAGCCTGCAATAATTACAGGCAGCTGGAACTAAGTGCTAGGCTATTAACAGCCTGCACCACCAAGGCCCTTTGTGCACAAGTCCTCCAAAATATATGATCCTACCTCACAACCCCTGGGAAGATAACCACTAGAGATAAATCACCTTTACCCACAATCCAGAAGAGACAATAACAAACCAAGAAGGAAACGAACAAATCAGAACACATCCCTACATCCAGATAAGCAGGGATTAAGACCAGAAAAATAATCAAACAGAAAATAATGCTCTAATCAAGGAACTAATCAAGGAACTACCAAGGAACTACACCCTTACCAGCACCGGCAAGGCAACTTATTGCATATAAAACAAGGAGCAAATGCCACACTCACTAGCACTGATGATGTTGCCTAGTCAGGTAATGATACATCTGTAAACAAACAACAAAGTTCAGAGAGCACCAAAGATTCCACAGTTCAGCCATGAGCTACGTATATTCTCTATTCTCTTCTATTGACATGCTTTTTCGTAACAATATTTTCTGGAAATACTATGTTTATAAGAACTGTCTTGCCCAATAGGATTGACCTGCCACACTCATTCTGGCAGAAAGAGCCTACTGCTGAACCCATCAACCAAGGAGTTTCAATTGACGGGAGTCTAGGAGAAGACTGTTTTCTGCCACAAACAGCCGCCACCCTTTGGAATATCTTGTTGCTGGAGGTCAGATCCTCCAGATCATCGCACAAATTAAAGTTGTGTATCTCCTTTATTTCCTAAGAAAGTACTTTTGGAATAATTGAATAAATTGAATTTATTCTTTGAGGATTTTTGAACTTGTGGCCCAAGGTAGTATCTTTCTTTGTTTATGTTTTGTTGCTAACCGCAATTTACCAACCATACCATTCATTTCTGTTAAATATTTTATTGCTAAGAAAACTACCATATGTGAGTTTCATTGGGATTAGTGTACTTTTATAAAATTTTCCAATCAGATTGATCATTTTTTTTCTTTTCCACTTCTAAGTTCTCATCTAATTATTTCAAGATGTCCATATTTGTGTGTCTTGTGACAAAGAAGCTTCTTGAAGCAACAAAGGCACAAAAGAGATTAATAATGCTGGTTCAGGTTGATTAATGTACAAAGAAATTGTTATAGAAAGTAAATGTTTGACCATTATTTAGTACAAGACTGATTATTTCTTCACAATTCACTTTTACCCAGTTTCCTAACTGATGTTGTCATTTAGTTAAAAGGAGTTTCTTATTATTAAAAAGAATCTCATTTATCTGTATATTCAAAGGAGAATTACTCTTTCTATTCTGCTATATGTATAAAGGTAGCTACAAGAAAAATCTAATCTTGAATGTTATGGCTGTAAAGTTTTGAAATTCTGAGATTCTAGAATTCAAACGGTAAAGCAACCATTTTATTAAATGTCTCTATACACTTTCACAACTAGGGTGTTAGAAGAATGAGTGGGAAGAGGATGCAAGAGTATGTTGAATCCATAATTCAAAACTTACTTTAATGAAGCTCTATCACATATAGCTTCATCAAGTAAGTTTTGAATATAGAGATTTATGCTTCAAGCCTTTATTTCTAAACAATCTATTGATGTTAATAAGGTGGGGGAGTGATAAAAATTGAGTGATAGTTGAAGGATGAAAATGTTGTCTGCATGTAACATAAAATTAATATAATTATCTATGCACTTAACATACTAAAAAAAAACATTGTCTATAATTATGATGGAATTGCAAGATTACTAGAATCTCACTTGGAGACATCTCACTAAAGTCAAGACCACTGTCAGAAAGTAGAACTTTCTGGAGTTACTATGCAGTTTACAAATTAGTAGAGTTTGATGGGGTGATCAAACCTACCAATGACAGGGTGGCATTGAGCACCTCACTGTGATACTGTAGGACACGCCCCGAAGTATAAAAGGGCTGTCAACTGTCATTTTCAATGAGAGAAAGAAAATGAGGAGATTCTAAGGAGATTCTGTGGAGACTCATTTTGTCTGAGGGAGATTGGAGATACTGAGAAGATCCAAGACTCTGAGGAGATATTAGGATCTGACAGACTGAGGTCTGTGTATGAGAAGATATAGCAAAGAGATCTGAGAGAAGATCTATAACCTAAAGAGAAAGGGACTTTCTAAAGAGGTTAGCTATATCTAAGAAGAGGTTATGAGAGGAAGAACTGTGAATCTCTCATAGTAATTTCTAGTTCCTTGAAGGACTGTTTAAGAGGAACGAAAGAAGAAAAGACTCCATATATATTTAAGAATAATATATTTATTGATTGTTCTGTTATAAATAAATCTGTTTTGAACTGACACAACTTGGCATTGCAATTTATTGAATGACTCTGTGAAATAGATATAGGTTTAAAGATCCAGGCCAAATTCAAATCAAATATTATTTAACAATTTGGTAGCAGTGGGCGGTTAGTTAAACCTATCTATCTTCAAGTCATTCAAAAATGCCAACTCTAAAAACTACCAGAAAAAGTGCCAGGGTGATTGCCAGAGCCAAAGCAAGGCTCCTGGCATCACAAAACAGAACAGAAACAGAGTCTGAGACAGCAAGCAACGTGGAAAGGAACCTGAAAGCTGTCAAAACCTCTCACTCACTCGTGGCTCCAGATCTCTGCAATCCAGCCCACCAGATTGCACCGGAGAAAGCAGTCAGGGCCAGGACTGAGGCCCATGAAGATATCAGATTGGTAAGGGTCACCCAGTCCTGCCCTGAAACCCCTTTAGCTGCTGGCATGACAAGTGCAGAAAGCCAAAAGCACTCTCTTTCGGCTTTCCCACCCAACAAAATGGCCGCCCAAAGGCAGGAGATTCAAAAATCTCACTTTAAAATGGCACCTGCCACCTTCCTAGCTGAGGAACAGACCCTGCTTAGCCAGCATGGCTACAGCTTAAGAGCTAATCTCCTGGCAGCGCCTATCACTGCAGCAGCCCACAATAGCCAGCCAGCCCAAAGGCTGACCCCACCAGCAATGACAGCCCAGCAACAAGCAGAAAACAGCTCACCTATTGAGGAAGAAATCCAAAAGGCCTTAAAAACTCTAAACTAAGCCTTTGGAACAAATTTCCTACACCCCCCAGCCACCTGGTCTACTCCAAGCTACCCAGAGAGGCCCTGGTCTACTTGCAGCCGAGATGGGACCCATTCTACCTGCGGTCATCTAGACGAGCCCCAGGCTACCATGACCTGCAAGGAAGGCTCCCAGCACACCGCTCCCTATGCTGCCAACCCCCTGGCCTACCCAGGCACCACCCCTGCGGCTTGCTTACCTGGCCCGAGTTTTTCTGGAGAAGCCCCAGCAAAGAGCCCCTTCTCCAGTGTCATTCCTCTTCAAATGGCATCTGCACATGTCCAGTTGGAACCTCCCAAGGCAGGCCAGAGGCCTACCTCAGAAGCTCAACCAATGAGCTTCTACTTCTGCGGAGGCCAAGCCAGAATGAGCTCTGCACATGTGCAAAAGGTTTTTGCTCCCCCTCCCATCTGGGAGGAGCAATTGCTCACGTCTAGGCCAATGGGGAACAGGCCTGTTGTTACCATACCCCTCCCTTATTGTGCTGACAGGGAATACCAACACAATGGATACAAAAGTAACTCTTTTACAGAGGGAAATGCTAACTTGTTGCCTTTAAGTTTTAATAAGCTGTCTGTTTCTGGGAGAAACTTGCATGAATGGGCCAGGGAGATCCAGGTGATACTAATGAGGAAAATGGGCTTGATTTACTAATAAATCCTCCTCACAAGCCCTGGTCTATGGAAGTAGACATGCTTCACCATAAGATTTTTTGTCTGATTCTCCTTTCAATTGATCCAGCACTTTACACTAGCATCCCCCATGGACTCACTGTATGTGAGCTTTGGGAAATTTTATTTAACATGTTTAATTCAAAGAATTGTAATGCCACAGCCAGAATTTCCTGAGAATTCCATTCGTCTAAATTAAGGGCTGGAATGGATATCAATGAGCACCTCTGTAATTTAAAGAGGATGAGGGAGGAATTAAATTCAAGGGGGGAACCCATCTCTGAACAGAGTTTAATAAGTATCATTATTAATTCCTTGGATGCCAGTTGGGACAATTTTATTTCCCAATTGGATAACTCCAACTATAATGGTATATTCCTGGAAGTTCTGACTGGCAAGCTCATTGCAGAATTTAATTTTAGGAAAGATAGGCATCTTCCATAAAGAAAAGGGATGACTAGAGGGACTGGAAGTCCCAGTAGAGTAAACACAATTGGTGAGTGCTATGGATGTGGATCAATGGGACATTTTAGGAGGGATTTTCCTAAAGTTGTGGGCCCAAGGACAAATCAAAGGGGATGCTCAAACAGTAGAAACAGAAAGAGGTCACCCACTCCTAAAAGGAACCCCCAAACAAAACCTGTCAACCAGAGAAGGGGTAAAGGGGGCTATGTAAGCAACAAAAAGAACCAGTACAAGCAAAATGACTTCACAAGTATATCTGAGATGAGTTACCCCAGGCTCACCAAGCAGAAACGTGAGCAATTATGGTTGCTGGACAGTGGTGCTAGCAAGCACATGGTTTGTAACAAGCTGTTGTTGAATGACCTGGTTGACCATGATAGCACTGTAACCGTGGCTAATGGCCTAAGAACAAAGGCCACAGGTATAGGGAATGTAAGTATACATGGGCTTGGTAACATTGACAATGTGTTATATGTTCCAAAGCTGGAACATAACCTTCTCAGTATTTTAAAACTTACTGAAAATGTAATGTAAAAGTGATCTTCTCAGAAGGGGAAGCCATGGTAACCAAGGATGGCAATATGGTGGGAGAGGTTATCAGAATCAATAACCTACCATATTACTCTCCCATTACAAAGCTTGAGGAGTCTGGTACCAGCAACCAGGTCAATGCTGGTGATCCAGATGGTGACTCCCAAGCAGAGCCTGAGGTTGACCATGAGGGATATACATAAGAGAAGGGGAAAACTAATTGTAATGCAAATAAAGCCAAACATGTAAGGTTTGTCACAGAGCACAGTGATGAACAGTCTAAGGGTGCCAAAACCTTATCCATTGGCAAACCCCTGCACAATGAGTGTGCCCATCTCCTACACAGGAGGATAGGTCACCTCAGTTTCCTGATTGTGCAGAGGCTACCTGAGTGCTCTAGAGGGTTGAATGTAAAAAGTTGTAATGTATTCATGGATTGCTCTGTTTGCAGGGGAGCCAAGTCCAGGGTGAAGCCAGCGGCCAGAAAATCCCAGAGGCAATCCAAACACATTTTTGAGTTGGTGCATATGGACCTGGTGGGTCCATTGAAACCCTCCCTCGGTAAGAACATCTACTTTCTCACCATAGTGGACGACCATAGTAGATATGGGTTTGTGTACCCCCTCAAATCCAAGGATCAGACCTTTTCAAAATTCAGGGAATTTTATAATTTGATCCTAAATCAGCACAAAATCAAGATTCAGAGAATCTTGACAGACAGAGGTACCAAGTTCAATTCTAACAACTTCTCTGTCTGGTTGAAGGAGCGGGGGATAGTCCACCTTAGGACAGCTCCTTATTCCACCTTCCAGAATGGGGTTTCAGAGAGGAGAAATGGGGTTCTCCAATCAATGATGAGATGCCCTTGAGGATGCTGGCCTAAATTTTGCATATTGGGCGGAGGCCATATTGTATGCCAACTACACTCTCAACAGAGTATGGTCAAGTGTTGTAGAGAAAACCCCTATGAGATGGTCTATGGGTGCAAACCTAGTTTAAGACATCTGCATGTATTTGGGGTGATGGCCGATGTGCATGTCCCCAAGGAGTTAAGGAAGAAAGGGGACAGGAGGTTGATCAAATTAAGATTCATAGGATATGAGCCTGGGTCCAAGGCTTACAAATTTTGTGGAAATGACAAAAGGATTGTCATCTCAAGATCGGCCACCTTCTATGAGAGCACAAACTGGAGTAGAATCCATGCCAATGAGATTCTGGCTCCCAAACAAGCCCATGATTCGGCCAGCAAAGATAAAAATGTGTTGCAAACCCCATCTAATGATGGTAACACATCTGACTCAGGAGGTAGTGGAGAGAGGGCAATCTCCAGACCCCTTAAGGGAATCCTCAAGAAGCAAGTGGGGGAAGCCCAGAAGAAGGGGCATCCCAAAATTAAAACTGGTAAAATTAATAGTGATGAAGCTGGTGACAATTTGGACAATTTGGATGATTCAAATTGTGAACAGGAGCCAGTTAGTAGACCAATCCGGACTACTAGAAATAAGAAACCTGAAAGGTTTAGTGACTTCATCACTAATGTAAATTTGGCATCAACCACTCCTCAAAGATATGAGGACATTTTAAAGCTATCTCCAAAAGAGCAGGGAAATTGGCATGCTGCTATGGATTTGGAGATGAACAGCCTCAGGAAGCTGGAGGTGTTCACCCTGCTAAATTGCCAAAAGATAAGAAAGCAATTGGCACAAGGTGGGTTTATAAGAAGAAGCCACTGGATGATGGGAACTTCTTATACAAGGCGAGATTGGTGGCACAGGGATTCTCGCAGAGATACCCTGAGGATTTTGATGACACCTTCTCACCCACAGTACCTGAGAGTGTAAAGACAGCTCTCACCATAGCGGCCATACATGGGGAGAGTGTTCTGCAGTTTGATGTACAAACGGCCTATTTGCACGCCAAATTGGACAAGGAAATCTATGTAAGGGCACCTCCGGCGTAGATCATAGAGAAGATGAAATCTGGCTTCTTAACAAAAGTCTCTATGGTCAGAAGCAGTCTGGGAGAAGGTGGTATGAATGCCTTACCGAGTGTCTAAGGCAAATAGGTTTCACTGCCTCACCAGCTGATGAATGTGTTTTCATCAGGCAACAAGATGGTGTCAAGGAAACTGTCCTTGTATATGTTGATGACATTTTGTACATCAGCAAATCAGAGGAGAGGAGTAAATCCTTCTCTGATCAGGTAAGTAGAAAGTTTGCACTGAAGCCTCTAGGCCAGATTGACAAATTTCTGGGGGTTCAGTTCACAAAAACTGAGAAAGGATTTGAGCTTTCTCAGTGGGATAAAATCTTAGATTTGATTGACAGGTGCAACATGGCAGAGGCCAAGCCCTGTGACACTCCAATGCAAACAGATTTCCCAAGAAACATGTATAGTGATAGTGAGGATTTTGTATATAAAACTCTGTACAGATCCGTATTGGGCTCACTCTTGTATATAGCAGGTTGGACTAGGCCTGACATCAGCCTATCTATAAATATCCTAGCTAGGCATTCTGAAAATCCCAAACAAATACATTGGACTGGTATCAAGAGGGTTCTTAGATAACTTAAGGGCACAGCGAATCTCTCACTCTTACTTGAGCCTTACGTTTCGGAAATTCCTCAACTCTACACCTACTCTGATGCTGATTGGGCAGGTGATACCAAATTGAGGAAGAGTACTTCAGGTTATATTGTATATCTTAATAACTGTCCAGTACATTGGTACTCAGGTAAGCAAAAGTAAGCAAAAGTTAATTGCAGCTCAACAGCTGAGGCTGAATACGCATGCTTGTCTAAAGTCTCCAACAACCTAGTATGGTTCGATGAACTCTTGAAGAGTTTATGGGGAGAACTAGAATACCCTATAATTATCCACGAGGATAATCTTGCAGCAATTGAAATTTCAAAAGCTGAAGCCGTAGGCCACAGATCACGGCACATAGACATAAAATATAAGCATGTTAGACAGTTGTCTAAAACAGGTTTCATAAAGACAATATATACTGAAACGAAGGAACAGATCGCTGACATTTTCACCAAGCCCTTGCCTAGAGAACAACACATGTACCTGCTAGAAAAATTACCTTTAACTATGTAAGTATAATTATTTCAATGATTGTAAATAGAGTGTATATATATATAGCCCAATATATATGTGTGTAAAAATTCTGTAAATGCATAGAGAAGGGGATTGTCAGAAAGTAGAACTTTCTGGAGTTACTATGCAGTTTACAAATTAGTAGAGTTTGATGGGGTGATCAAACCTACCAATGACAAGGTGGCATTGAGCACCTCACTGTGACACTGTGTAGGACACGCCCCGAAGTATAAAAGGGCTGTCAACTGTCATTTTCAATGAGAGAAAGAAAATGAGGAGATTCTAAGGAGATTCTGTGGAGACTCATTTTGTCTGAGGGAGATTGGAGATACTGAGAAGATCCAAGACTCTGAGGAGATATTAGGATCTGACAGACTGAGGTCTGTGTATGAGAAGATATAGCAAAGAGATCTGAGAGAAGATCTATAACCTAAAGAGAAAGGGACTTTCTAAAGAGGTTAGCTATATCTAAGAAGAGGTTATGAGAGGAAGAACTGTGAATCTCTCATAGTAACTTCTAGTTCCTTGAGGGACTGTTTAAGAGGAACGAAAGAAGAAAAGACTCTGTATATATTTAAGAATAATATATTTATTGATTGTTCTGTTATAAATAAATCTGTTTTGATCTGACACAACTTGGCATTGCAATTTATTGAATGACTCTGTGAAATAGATATAGGTTTAAAGATCCAGGCCAAATTCAAATCAAATATTATTTAACAACCACCATATCAGTTTTTATAATGAAAGTTATGACTTTTCTTTTAAATCTTGTTCTGAACCAGAATTTCAAAGGAATACATTCTTGGAAGTTAAGACTTACTTTATTAATATGAATTACGTTTTTTCAAAAAGAATGGTTTCAGAACAATCTATCACAAAGGTCCACTCTTCCCATGTTTAAAACAAGAATGAGCACCATATACCTTCAATTAATTAAAAAGTCAATATTATGAAATCATTTAGTGTGAATCACTTATCTGCATCAGAACAATACAATCAATAATTTAAAAAATTATGATCTTGATCCAATACATTCTAGAATCATGTTGAAGATAAAATAGAAAGAATTTTCATCCCTAAAGCTGATTAGTTATTTTGCCAGGGTTTGTTGAATGATCGGAATAATGCAAAATGATGGCGAAGAAATATTATAGAAAACTAAAATATTGAAACTAATTTATTTAATTCACAGAATTCTTTCAATTTATAGGGTTGCATTTCAAATGTTGGGTTTATTAAGCCAGTTATTATAACACAGCGCTGATATATCATGGCTTTGTTCCAAAAAGTTGCAGTTAGTAGACTTATCTTTTCATATCAAAAAAAACTAATGGCCAGAGCATTTCATGAGCAGGAAAAGGTTGCCTGGGCCCAACAGAACTGATGAACAGCTACTGGTTACTCCTAAACAAAAACAAGAAGCAAAATACTAACAAGCTCAGTTGCGAATCTTGTTGTAGTTTAATCATTTAGTTGTGTCTGACTCTTGGTGACTTTATAGGCAAGTGCTCTCCATGCTATCCTGTCAGGTACAGTTTCTTTCAATTGTTGGATATTCAACTTTGTATCAGATTTGATGTTATCAAGCCAGTGTGTTCTTTGCTTGCCCCTTCTTGTTCCCCTAACCATTCCTAGCATCATTGCTTTCCCCAATGAATTTGTACTCATGACATGGCCAATGTCCAAAAAAAGTATTTTTTTGAAACACCTGGAAGACCTTTGAAATGAAGGTTTCCGTTCTGATATTTTCAGAATAGTACATTATGCACAACATCAGGACAACATAAGGTTTCACTCCAAATGATTCGCACAGCTCCACTTAAGACACAGCTGAGTTGGTCCTTGGACTAACTGTTCTGTTGCTCTTTTATATCTCCAGCTTATATAAAATCAGGAATAAACTACTTCAAAAGAGAAAGCAAGCCCAGAGGCAAAGACCTGGAAGGCTTCTAGGAGAAGAGATTGAGACTTCCAAGCTTTCATAACATGGACTCAACCAATGCTGCACCATTGTGCATATTCCTTATTTCTATTGTTTGTGAGGAACTAAGTTTCTAGAAGTAATATTACCATAGGCTGACATCATCGTAATTTTGCATTATTGCTCCTGATGTCATTTCATATTTAAGCCCATTTTATTGATTTGTATTATTTATGAATTCATATTACTTATTCTGTTTCATTCACATATATGTCCACTTTACTAATTCAACATCTCTCATTTATTAAGCAGCCATTTTTATCTGTCCTTTTATAATATGGAAGCCTCTTTGGCCATCACAGTAATAAATTATAGCTAAGTTCTTTAGCTATGACTTCTATAAGTTACTTCTATGGGCATTTATTCCCTCATATCAATCTTTGGCTTTATATTCTGGGAAGCTTTTAACCTTATTTCGTTGAGCTTTTACATTTTTCATCTCCTTGTCATCATGCTACTGATAAATGTAGAGCCTGTAGAATTCTAATATTTGCTGGTCACTCACACATTGTTTATATTATCTTGTCCCTTTGGGGCAATAGCAGATCAATGTTACAAGAAGCTAACCCTGATATGCAAATATGGGCCATCTGCTGGTCAAACTCTAAGTATGAACATTAAGCACTCATAGTCATTGTGTGTTTGATAGTTCTTTAAATAAAAATAGTTCAAAGAACTGTGGATCACATCAGACTGCCTCCTCATAAATAAACTTAGTCATCTCCTGTCCACTCAAAAAAATTAGAAATTGATTCAGATTACCTTCAAACTCTGCCAACTGAAACATCTAAATGCAGCAAAGGATATAAATGAAATCCTTTATGGGGCACTTCAGAGGTGGTATTCAACAGGTTCTGACCAGTTCTGGAGAACTGGTAGCGGAAATTTTGAGTTGTTCAGAGAACCATCAAATACCACCTCTCAATGGAGATTTTACAGTATCCTTCCCCTGCTATGCCCACCAAGCCACGCCCACAGAACTGGTAGTAAAAAAATTTGAATCCCACCACTGGGGCACTTACATATATTTTTAAAGATTTTAAAAGATTTTTCAGCAGGGAAACTGTTTCTTGAAATCTAAGATCAATTAAATTTACTTTAAGAAACAATTATGCCAGGAAAGTTTATATTCATATGGTGGAGAACAACAGAAGAGAAAGTTACGTACAAAACCTTGACCCATTAGTGAAAGTTCTTAACAAGAAGCAGACAACTTGGAGAGGGCTTTTTCTAAGAATCTATCTTAAAAGCTGAATTAGGACACAACTTTCTAACCCAGATAGTTCTCATGAATTCTGCAGTTTTACAATTCTGCAGTTTTGGGAACATTCATCCCAATTCCTTATCCATCCCAAAAATAGCTAGAGCAGATACTGAGACTGAGCAGAGACTGAGATTTTGAAATTCAGTAAATTTTGCTGCTGTCCACAAAGGTTGTAGGCCTCCAAGACTCATGGCTGCAAAGGATGATTATGGTCTGCAATTTTGGAAATAACTCTAAGATCGCCTGTACAAATTTTCCTATCTTAACAAACAGCAACAACATTGTGTCATGGCTGATTGGAATCAGAATATTTATGTGGGAGATTTTTTTTCCCTTCATTCATTGTCTTCTCCATTATTAGCACTCTTTCCCATTCAGAGTTATTGATAGAAAGGTACCAGCCATATCATGAAACAGTGGTATAAACAGATCTTTCATTTCAATATTTCCAGCCTTAGAAAAATATATTCAAAGCCCAGAATCAAACAAGAACAAAAGAGATTATGGTAACTGGGGTTTAGGGGTAGCAGATAGTGGTAGAAATAATTTTAATCATGCTTCTTCATGGAAGGGGAGACTTAAATTTAATCATGAATTGGGGTTGCATTTCTTTGTTCAGGATGGGAGCATAACTCAAGATTTTCCTTTGTTTGCAGCTCCTGCTCAAAGAAGAGGTGGCAAATGCAACCAGGAATGCCCTTGCATAGATTCACCAATTGCATCCATTCCTGGACTGGTCACTCATCCCTTGGTCACCTGGCTTGTAGACTATTGCAATACATTCTACATGGAGCCGCCATGAAGTCCATGTTGAAGCTGAAGCTGAAGCTGGTCCAGAATGATGTGGCATGGGTAGTAATGGGTATACCATTCCATGCCCATGTAGTATCAATGTGTTGTGAATTGCACCGGTTGCCTGTTAACTTCTGCATACAATTTATAGTACTAGTTTCTTCTCTATAAACCAGGGATGTCCAACCTTGGCAACTTTCAGACTTGTGGACTTCAACTCCCAGAATTCTCCAACCAGCATGCTGCCAAGTTGGACACCCCTTCTAAAATGCCTTTCATGACACAGGTTCAGACTGTATAAGGTGGCTTCTACTCACCCAGCATGATCAGACAATGGTCATATTCTGGGTCACATTGATCAAACAGTGTCATATAGTGAGACACCTAAGAAGTGGGCCTTCTCTGTTGCGATGCCTGTTCACTGGAATAACATCCACCCAAATATTTGTATAACCCCTGAATTTTGTTCAAGTACATCTTTAAATTGTGGCTTTTCCCATAGGCCTTGAGCTAGAGTGGGTGGCAGATCTCTCGTGGGAATGTGCACATTAGTTTGTATGTTTTGTTACCTTGTCTGGATGTTATTCTTTCTTTCTTCTTCATTATATCATTTTTGTACTGCTTTTATGCTATTCAGAACCTGTGAAGTTGGGCAACCTTGTAAATTTGATAAATAAATCAATAACCAAATGACAAAGGCTCTTTCTTTTGTAAAATAGTAGAATTATTCAGGCATTACCTTCAACAGGGAATCAATACTAAGCAGCCCTTCCTGTTCTTTTCCCTAGTGGTACTGATGATGTAACAAGGAAACAGTCCCTGGGCATGCAATGAATTGCAGCAAGGAATTTAAATAACTGTGAGTGTCCTGAATAAATACATTTAGTATCTAAGTATCTTTAAATACCAATGGAAGGAAGTCACAACAGGACCCTGGGGAAGTAAGGGATAACAAAGTGAACGTTTGGCAACAGTGAGATGAAGAGACCAAAGAAGAGTTCAGCACACACTGACATCCCATGCTAATGCAATTTTAATTCATCTTACTTTTAGGTCATGAGAATAATTTTACTTCATTCTGCATTCCTCAGACTCTGTATGGGGCCCCTTCTGGGAAAAGATATAGATAAATAAAAAGAACTTCAGAAAGCAGCAACACGGAAGGACTATGCAGGAAAGAATTGGGTACAGTCAGCTCTGAAGAGAGGTCTGAATCGGTATAAATTAGCATTTGTTAAATATGTGCCACATAGAAGAGAAGACACGTTGTCTACTGCTCCATCACTCAGGTTTAAATCTAATAGTCTTAGATAGTGACAGCAATTTACACTTATGCATATATACTGCTTCACAATGCTTTACAGCCCACTCTAAGAGGTTTACAGAGTCCGCATGTTGCCCCCAATAATTTTACCAATCTCAGAGGGATGGAAGGCTGGGTCAACCTTGATCGAACTGCTGGCAGTGGGGTAGAGTCAGCCTGCAATACTGCATTGTAACCACTGTGCCACCATACTTCTTTTTATTTAAGAATGAAATTAACTCAACAAAACATTTTATTTGTTGTCCATCTAATTTCTCAAAGAACATTTAAAAAGGCTTGGACATAGCTTTTTTGTTGTTCTCATATTGTAACATATTTAAGGATTCTTCAATTCATAAGATTTAGTCTTGTCCAGTCACATAGCATAGGCCAGTGGTTCTTAACCTTTTTGAAAGAATCGCCCCTTTGAGCCATTGAGGAAGTTGTCATCGCCCCCTCCCCAACATAACCACCCCCCTGCCACCTCTTAGCATCCAAAGGGGGCCAGCAGAGGGGCGCTAAGAGGCGGCAGGGAGGCGGCGCATCAAACGCGGCCGCGGCAGCATGTAACGTGCCATTGCTTCTGCATTGAGGCACCAGCTCCGGAGCAGTGCTAGTCAATGGGTGAACCTGCAGGGCCGGCTGGCACCTCGAATGCCCCCCTGTTGCCTCTTAGCACCCTCTGCTGACCCCCTTGGGGACACTAAGAGGCGGCAGGGGTGCGTTCGAGGTGCTGGCCCTGCAGGCTCACCCCATTGACTGTTGTACTGCATCTGAACTGGCGCCTGTCCATCCATCCATCCAAAAGGTCTGTTTGTTTGCCTGCCTGCCTTCCTACCTATCTACCTACCTGTCTGTCTTTTTGTCTACCTACCTACCTTTCTACCAATATAGATCTCTCTCTCTCTCTCTCCCAATATATCTCGCTCCATCGCCCCATATCGCCCTTCCCTTCCCCCCCTTTTCGTTCCATCGCCCCCCTGAAAAACAAAATCGCCCCTTGGGGGGCAATATCACCCAGGTTAAGAACCACTGGCATAGGCTACTATAGTTTTGTAAATAAATGTAATAGAAATATAAATGTGTGGTTAAACATTATGCTTAAAATAGGTAATTTGCATGTTATGTATTAGCAGTTTGACTCTACTCAACCTAAGGCTTGGCACAGAGGAAAATATTGTGTAAATGAAAAGAGAGTTATTCCCCTGATATTGAAGAATGGATTCAGGCTATGAACCTATTTTTAAAGTTTCTATGTCCTAAAAAGGTGAAGCTAAATGAAAATACTTCCCATATGGTCCACATTTAATAAGCTAAATGGAACTAATTTTACACTGATACTAAATGGAGATTATATTATTTTTTTCTTTAGAATTGTATCCCCTTTTTCTTTTTTCTTTTTGCTGTTTAATTTATTTTAATCACACAAAATTGGTAGGTTTTTTTATAACCTCTACTATATAACCTCTACTATATTGTCTTCTGTTGTTGCAATAGTTTGCATTTTATTATTGTTGTTGTTACTGTTGTAGCAGTAACAGATTTCCTTCTCTCTTTCTCTCCCTTTAGCTCAGAAAGGGAAGGGGGGGAAACCACATCTTTCTGTTTGGTACCTTATTGATGATTTCCCAAGTCTAGAAGGCGGATCTTCATTTATTTTAATTTCCTAAATAGCTGAAGAAAAATATTAAAAATGCCCTCTAAGGTTCAGAGGAGAAGAGGGATTTTGGCTCAATTTTTCACTCTATTTCTCTCTCAATATTACAACTTTATTTTTAATTTTATTTTTCTGTTCTCCCCACTTATACCTAAACTTTCTGTATGTCCCATTAAATTGAATTGCTTCTCAAAATCCTGTCTTTGAATTTACTCTTCAAATCTGTCCTCCTGAAGTGAATGGTATTAACTCTTCATAAATTAGATTTTTTTTCTAATTCTCATTTAACTGCTTTATATACTAATCTCAAATAAGCTTGAGTTTAATTTGTCAATTGCTTACAGCTTGATTGCCTTGTTTTCCATTATTTTCAAATATTATTTCACAATTGGTTATTAATTATAATTTCTTTTTTTAGACTTCTTAATGAAGATACTTGCATTAAGGTCCCTGCAGAACTATCATGGTGGGAGATCTCAGTTTGTATTAGCACATAAAGTCCATAAAAAACAAAATTTCCTTTAAATAATAACCTGCCACATAAATTGCTATTTTTAATGTATACTTAAATAGCAATAGCACTTAGACTTATATACACTCCATAGTGCTTTACAGCACTCTCTGGGTAGCTTATAATGTCAGCATATTGTCCCCCAAAATCTTGGTCCTCATTTTACTGATCTTGGAAGGAGGAAAGGCTGAGTTAAGTTTGAGTCCATCAGGATTGAATTCCAGATGCTGGGCAGAATTGGCCTGCAATACTGCATTCTAACCACTAGGGCATCACTAGGGCTCCTAAAACTGATCAAATAATCTTGACATAGTAAAATGACCATTGGTCTATCAATTTCAGCCCTGAGCTACCAATATTTTCCTTTATTGGTATTGATCTATCAATTAGAAATAATCACATTCCATCTACACATTTTACGCAATGTTAATTATAGCTATAATATAAACTATGTGAATCAGAATTGTCTGCCTTGTGACCTGCATTTGTTTGTTTGTTTGATTTTATCCCACCTTTATTTCTGTCATGCCCCTGTCAGAATCTGACTTGGCAAAGGAAGCTGAACAGCTGACAGAGATTGGGAGTGTGGCTCTGTTGGCTGTGGAAGAAACTGGGGAAGGGCAAAGTCTGGCTGGGCAGAACAGGGGAGAGGTAGAACAAGGGAGAGAGAATTCAGAGGAAGACCCAGGCCCACTGCCTCTTCATCCTAGGGCACGCAGGGAGGAACGGAGAAGAGAGCAATGTGAGTTGCGTGGCTTATGGGGAGGAAAGGGCCCTGATTCCCTTCATTAGCTGCAGCTGGGAACGCAGTGTATAAAAAAGGCAAGCTGCGTGCAGCAAGCTGTTGGGAGCAAATGTTACTTTATCTTGTATCACTGTGGCTTATCTGTGTTCCTGGCATTTTCCCAATTGTGTGAGTTTTGCCATGCTTTCAAGTTTGAAATTCCTGCTCCTGCCCTGCCAAACTAATTACTTCAGTTTGGTTTGTTTGGATTTTCAGTTACAGTTTGTGTGTACCTTGTTTTGGACTGAATTTTCTACAGTCAAAGGCTGTTCCTGAGAGAGTTTTTCTCCAGCCTGAAGGTAACCTGGACATTGGGGGCAAAGTTGGAAATAATAACGGGACTCTTATTGCTTATCTGACTGTTGCCTTCGTGCCACGCCTGGGGTCATCACAATTACTTTATAAGTAACTCAAGGTAGCAAGCATACCTAATACTCCTCCCTGTAACACAGGGGTGAAATTCAACCACCTCGGCCCACCTCAGGAGAGATGGTAGGGACGATTTGAATCGGTAAAAAATCACCCCTGGTTCTATTACTATTATACTAAGTATAAAAGGCCACAACCACAGCCACACCCACAGAGCCAGTAGAGAAAAATTTTGAATTTCACCCCTGGCACTGTAACTGGCTCACAGTGACATAGCCTGAAGTGGGACTAGAACTCACAGTGTCCTGGTTTCCAGGCCAGGACTTTTGCCACTACACCAAAGTGGCTTTATTTCTGAATGCTATGTTGTCTATCTGTCAATTAATCTAAGAGCTTTATTAAGCAAGGAAAAACTCTTGCTACCAGATGGAACACATCTTCAATTCAGCTAGCGATCATAAGTCCCTTTGCCCTAAAGAGAAAGTAGTCAGTGTGACCATTAAAAGGAAGACAGCTGTAACATTTCTATTCTGGCAATCCTTGCAAATCTCTATGAAAAAGCTTTTCCAAGATGAGACAAGATGACTCAAAATGGGGATGTTTATATGTGTTGGCAGCAAAACACCACTTACAGTAACCAGTTTAACTGTGCCCCAGGGAGAGGCAAAAATACAATAGATGGTAGATGCATGATAGATACAGACAAGCAGACAAACAAAAGAGTAGGAAAAATGAGGGGGACTAAATACTTTGATTAAAAGGTATCTGTTATGTATGCAGAGTTTTAAATGACTGGTTATTGTTGTAAAGTGTTTGAATTCATTGGTTGTAAAAGTGCGGGAAAACCCTGCACTCTGATTGGCTGGCAGCCGCGGCAGCCAGCTATAAATAGCTGCCACGGCTGAGCCAGTCGGGTCCGTGCTGAGCTGAAGTTACAATAAATAAACTTTGAGTTTTTTTTTAATTACATTTATATGCCGCCCTTCTCTGAAGACTCAGGGCGGCTTACAATTTTTGGAGCACAACCCAATGCGCTCAGCAATAGCCTTCATTCCATTGTATATGCCTGCTTATTACTAAGCGGCATTTTTACAAGGTCAGCTAATTGCCCCCAACAATCTTGGGTCCTCAATTTACCTTCCCTGAGAGGATGGAAGGCTGAGTCAACCTTGAGCCTGGTGGGATTCGAGCCTAATTAATTGTAGACAGCTGGATCTTAAGAGCAGGCATTTAACAGCCTGAGCCACCAAAGCTCAAGTTGAAGCACTCCACGTCCTGCCTCTCTATGCGAACATAACACTGGCGACGAAGGTGGGATTTCCCTGAAGAGAAGGCAACGTGGAACAGAGAAGAGCGAGATGGCTGCGCTGAACACCCCCCCAGCCCCATTCAACCCGAAGAATGAAGACTGGGAGTTGTATGCAGATCGGTTTCAGATGTATTTGGAAGGAAGCGATCTGGCCGCCATTTCTGAGCAGTGGAAGAGGGCAGTTTTTCTCATGTATTGCGGTCTGGCAGTTTTCAAGATGGCGAAGGCATTAGCGGGCACAGCAGACATGAAGGTAATGGCATGGCCTGATCTAGAGAGGCTTTTAAGGGCACACTACACCCCAAGTATCGTGCCTCATTAAGAGACACGAGTTTTATCGCCGTGATCAGGGGGAAGACGAAAGCATAAATGACTTCGTAGCAAGTTTAAGAGACATTGGGGGTGCGTGCAAATTCAGCAGCTTAGAGGAGGCCATGCGATCTTTTGTTTTGGGCCTTAAAGACAAGGTTTTGCAGAGCAAATTACTGATGAAACCCAAGATCACGCTGAAAGAAGCCATAGAGGAAGCATCTTCAGCAGAAGCCACCAAATCCTCAGCAGCAGCCATGAGAAAGATGAACAAGACTACGGGCCATTCTGATGGGGAAAAGACCACTACAGCTCATTTTGATAAACTTGAATCTGAGTCAGAATACAGTGGAGAAGAAGAAGAAATCAACAGACTCAGAATGGAGTGGAAAAGAAACGACCTGAGAAGGAAGAGCGTGATTTCCACTGCATAGGTTGTGGGGAAACCACCCCTGCACTGAATGCAAGTTCCTGGACACCATTTGCCTCCGATGTGAAAAAAGAGGGCACATTGCAAGAGTCTGCAAATCATCCAGAACTCCACCAAACAGAAGAAAGTTTGCTACAAACAACAAAGACAGAGAAGTCAAGCCAAACAACACCAGTGAGAAAATGGGGTGCAACACAGAAGCAAATGGAAGGAATGAAACTCATCAAACAGTAACTATTGGTCATTCATCCTCTTTAAATAACAGGAAAGTGCATGTCAAGGTATTCATTGAAGGAAGCCTTGCCAAATGGAAGTGGACTCAGGTTCATACTTATCCATGGTGTCATGGGACACTATTCAGAGACTGATACCAGACATTCAGAAAACTCACTTCAAGAAGCAGGCATTAACTCTTAAAGACTACCAAGGGAACAAGATTCCAGTAGTTGGAACAAGAGAATTCAATGTGAAGTTCAAAGGTCACATCAAAGCCTACCCTGACATCGTGGATAAAGATCGCCCAAGTTTGCTGGGACTAGAATGGTTCAACCCGCTGGGCATCGAAGTGACTGGCATCAATCACGTAAGCAACACCAAGTGGGAAGAGTCCTTGAAGTCTGAGTTTCCAGAGGTCTTCAGCACGGATTAGGCAAGTACTTGGGGACCCCTATCACATTTAACCTAGATCCCAAGGTACAACCAATCGATTAAAACCCAGAAGGGTACCCTTTGCATTGAAGGAAAAATTGATGAACAATTAGATAAACTGATAGCCCAAGGGGTGCTGGAGCCCACAGACCACTCCAGGTGGGAAACACCATAGTCACGCCAGTCAAGGCTGCGGTTCCATGAGAATCTGCGGGATTACAAGGGGACATTGAACCATCGCTACAACAGCGCATATCCGTTCCAGTGGTTCATCATTTATTACATTCTCTGGGCGGGGCACAGTCTTAGCCAAATTGGACCTGGCCCAAGCATACCAGCAGTTAACAGTAGATGATCTAACTGCAGAAGCCCAAACCATTGTAACCCATCGGGGTGCATTCAAATGCAAGAGGTTACAATTGGAGTAAGTGTGGCACCAGGCATCTTTCAAAGCCTCATGGAAAGGATGCTACAAGGGTTGCCTGGGGTGGTGCCTTATTTTGATGATGTTTTAATCTCTGCTGAAAATGACACTCAGTTACACGAGAAACTCAGAGAAGTTCTAACCAGGTTCAAAAAAGCGGGGTTAAAAGTCAAAAAAGAGAAATGCACACTAAGAACTGACAAAGTAGAATTTTTGGATTATATGATTGATAAACATGGCATCCACCCCACAGAAGCCAAAGTTCAGGCAATCAAAGAAGCCCCCAGGCCTAAATGCAAAACTGACTTGGAAGCATTCCTAGGACTTATTAATTTCTGTCATATGTTTCTACCTCAGAAAGCAGCCACTGCAGAACCCTTACACAGATTACTAGATAAAAAATCTGCATGGGTCTGGGGCACAAAAGAAGAAGCTGCATTTAACAACATGAAGAGACAAAACACTTCTGATTGTGTCCTGATACAGTTTTCTGAGAATTTACCTGTAGTATTGACTTGTGATGCATCCCCTTTTGGAGTTGGGGTGTTGAGCCACATGCTTCCCAGTGGAAGGGAAGCCCCTATTGCATTTTACTCTACACTTTGACCAAAGCAGAGAAATTACAGTCAACTGGACAAAGCGTTGGCTATCGTGGCAGCAGTCAAAAGTTCCATGAGATTTATTTATTTATTTATTTATTTATTTATTTATTTATTAATGGGACTTATATGCCCCCATCTCGAAGACTAGGGGCTCACAAAATAACAACAACAATAAATAATTAAAAACAGATTAAACTAAATAAGCCCCATTACAATTACAATTACAATTATGGGAGAAGGTTCACCATTGTTACAGATCACAAACCTCTTTAGGCATTGTGGCAGGGGACAGACCAACGCCCACCATCCTGTCACCAAGAATGCTGAGATGGACTGAATTTCTTGCTGCTTATTCATATAAACTCATTCTAAACCAGGGAAAAAGACATTGGGCCAGCTGATGCTTTGGTCGCTGCCCACTTCCAGCACTGCACTGAGGACCCTGCTCCTGCAACTTACCTTCTTTCCTAGAAACTGTTGCCAAACTTCCAGTTCATGCTGCTGAAATTGCTAGAGAAACTGCCAAAGACACTTCATTGGCTCCTGTTAGGCTGGATTAAAAAGGGTTGGCCACTACATGATCTACCTCAAGTTTCCCAACCTTTAAATCCAGACAAACTGAATTATCTGTCTTGAGGGGATGTATTTTGTGGGGTAACAGGGGTGGTTATTCCTGCAAAATTGCAGAAAGAGGTTTGGAAATGTTACATGAGGGTCATCCAGGTATTGTCAGAATGAGAGGGATTGGCCAGGAGTTATGTATGGTGGCCTGGTATAGACAAAATGGTTGAATCCTGGGTTGCATCCTGCCCAAACTGTCTGCAAGTAAGGCCTGCTCCACCTCACCCCCAAACAGAATGGGAATGTCCTAGGGGTCCATGGTCCAGGATTCACATTGATTTTGCTGACCCTACCAGAGGGCACACTTTTCCTTGTTGTAGTTGATGCATACTCCAGATGGTTAGAGGTTATCCCCTATGGTTTCCACCACTGCAGGCTGTTCTCAAACAACCAAAGAAACTTTTTGTAACTCATGGGTTACCTGATGTGCTTTTTCTGACAATGGTCCTCAATTTACTGCTAATTTTTTTGATCATATTTAGCACAGCAGGGTATCAGACCACCCTTACTGCCCTGGGCATCCTTGGAATAAATGGGCCGGGCTGAAGCATGTATTTTACATTTGCAAAGGAGAAACTCCAACAATTGGGTCCAGGGACATCACTGAAAAAATTGAAAGTACTCAGTATCCAGCCATCACTCCTAGATCCATCACTAACTTAACTCCTGCCGAGCTTTTGATGGGAAAGCTCAGGTCTACTCTGGACCCTTCACACGCCAGCATCCGGATCAGCGCCAGATTCTCCAGCAGCAAAGCTTCGCACATTCACTGTGGGTGATTCTGTTTATGCTAAAACCTTGTGGGTGAACCATTATGGATTCCTGCTGAAATAACCCAGGTTACAGGCCCCAGGTCTTACAGGGTTCAAACTGAGGATGGTGTCTTGTGGAGTAGGCACATAGACCAGTTAGGGTCCAGAGTGCCTCTGGAGCATAAGCCTTGATCCTCTCTGGATCCCATGCCCTCAGCCTCTTCTAGGGGGAAGAGGGATATAATGAAGGTAATCAGCAAGTGAGAATCAACCCCATGTGTAACAAGCTAACATGACAGGAACCATCCCAAAGCCTGTCAGGGTGCCAACAACCATTTTGCACAAATAGAAGATTGCACATCACTACCAGATTTAGGGGTGACATTGGGTTGGAGATGGACTGGGAGGAGAGACCAGGCTGTAGTAACCAAGCAGGTTCTACTAATACAAGAAGTCCTAATAAAGGGAATGTTGGCAGATACATTTCCTTCCTCACAAAGTGAGATTCCCAAAACACCTGAACCCACTTGAGTCTCAACGTGCCGTAAGAGCCCCACCTATCTACAAGAGGATATTAGATAGATAGGGTTTGAGTATGGACCAAACCTAGTGGGGAGGGTGTTATATGTATGAGAGTTAAAATGACTGGTTATTGTTGTAAAGTGTTTGAATTCATTGGTTGTAAAAGTGTGGGAAAACCCTGCACTCTGATTGGCTGGCAGCCGCGGCAGCCGGCAGCCGGCTATAAATAGCTTCCACGGCTGAGCCAGTCGGGTCCGTTCTGAGCTGAAGTCACAATAAACTTTGAGTTGAAGCACTCCGCGTCCTGCCTCTCTATGCAAACATAACAGTATCCATCCCAAACTGCAATGCCAGGGTGCATCAGGAGCAATATATTATTGGACACACCCAGGGAACTTTACATAAATGCTTCCTTGTACTTCCTTTGACAATCAAAGGCTGATTCACATATACCATACCATACATACATACATATATATACACACACACACACACACACACACACACATATTATTTCTTTCACCTGAAGAATGAATTTCATTTGTGGAAAGACCCTAGAGGTCTGAGTAGTATGAAAGATTTTGATTCATATTTTAGT
>CM019148.1:107249825-107266056 GCA_009733165.1 Naja naja
CTTTCAGCATTTCCAGTCGATTTGTCTGTTTAAATCATTAATTTTACAGGACATATCAGGCACTCCAGTCACAAAGGGCATCAAATAAGATGATGATGATAATAATAATAATAATAATAATAATAATAATAATAATAATATACATGTATGCTGAAGCATGCAATTTATTGATATTGCTGTACCAGGAGATGCCAGAGTAGAAGAAAAGAACTGGAAAAAATCACGAAATATAGCAATCTGGCCATCAAAACTACATGGTTATGGGTGAAACATGTGACAGTGATATAACCACTGTCATTGGGGCCCTTGGTACCATGTCCAAGAATTTTGCAAAAGCACATCAAGAAGTTTCAGCTTCCTGCAATGACACCATCAGAACTGCAAAAAACTGCGCTACCCAGTACATCATACATCTTAAGAAGGTACTTGGTTGATACCTAGGACGCTGGCAGCAACCTGTATCAAACATTAGCACCAGTCACTGATATTTGTGATACATTTTTAACTGTTCAGTTGACTGAGTTTCATGTTTAATGAATAAAAGAGATAACAATAACTATAATAATACTCAGATATTACCTTAACAGTTCTTAGGTTCTTGGTTAGCACTTCAGCTGTTTTTACCAATCCCAGACTGTGAATAGAATTGAAGATTAACAATAAGAACAATAACAATAACTACAACAATAATAGTAGTAATAGTAATAAGTAACAAAATCCCCACTGCTTTTTTTAAAACAAAAGAATAACCAGAGAAAACAAACATCTATGTTGAGTTTTCATTTATTTGAAGTGTAAGATGATCAGCATATAAATGTAATGAATAAATAAAATATCTATGTTAGAATTAGTTTGACAAATTTATTTATTGCTTGGAGTAGAATATTGGAACATACAAGGAAGTATAAATGCAATTTATTTATTTATTAAATTTGCTTCCTCCCCTCCCCTCACCATCTCACTGCAAGGCAACAATAGTCTGGAAGCGATGGGAGCATAGGTATAATATCTGTCACCCATCCAATCTCATTTTATTTCTATTTTCCACAAGTTCTTTGTGCCCAAGATAAATAGAAAGAGAGAGAGAGAGAGAAAGGCTGTGTGTTTCTGTAGAATTTTTTCAATTTCATTTCTGTGATCCCAGCTTAGCAGTTTTGATTCTTAGCTCTGTCAGGGTATAAAGCAGAAAATGACCAAAGCATAGTGACCAGGGCCTCCTCATGATGTGAAGAGACAATGACATAACAATGTGTTCTGTCTCTGTAGGATTAATGCAATATTCAGAAATGTGTTGACTCTCACAATTCTAGATCCTGATCAGCATTAGATCAGCCTTGTTCTGATCTTGGTCCCCAGATTACATTGTCAAACTCAGTAAGTTCTTTCTTGACAAAAGAGATTAAAAGGTCAGCAGGCAGGGATCCAGTGGATAGGTTTTCCTTGCTAAGGAGAATGCTTTGCATATGATAGTTTTGCCTCTTGTGTTAAACCTAGCTAGCTAGCCAGCATCTCACCATCTTATAGTCAATGTAATATGGGGTGAGATTAAGTAAATTGGCTTCCATTTATATAATGGACTTGCCTCATATCTTGTAAAAGGTCTCCACCCCTTTAGAGAAGAAGAAGAGTCAGCATGTCAAAAGAAAATGGTTTCTTTCTAAAAACAATAACTTGATTGAATATCACTTGTCTTTTATGTCTATGGAGAACTGAAGAAGCTTCTTCAATGAGAACTGAAATGTCTTCGAGCAAAAACAAAGAAAGTCCAGTTGCCTTTTGAAAAAGCATCTTTAGAGCTAGCAAAAAGGGTGGGAGAAGATTGTCCACCTCAAGGATGGAGTGAATCTCTATTTTTAGGCTTCTAGACTTGAGCTCCAAGAGACACGTTCATTTCCTCCTTCTCTGCCACACTCACAATCTCCATCTAGCAACTTGTCTTGTGCTACAAGAAAAGAGGATTCTAGTCCCTGTGGTTGCTCTCATCAGAAAGAGAATGGACCGCCTTCTCAATTCCACAAAATACTGAGGACACCCCCAATACTCCTTATAGCATCTTGAAGAGATGGTGTCATCATAAACTTCCACCTCTGAGACTCTCACCTTGGCTCTCGGCTGCCAGTGTTTTCACATGAGGTGTTAGTCATACTTTATCATGCCTTGGTAAGACCACACTTGGAATATTATATATAGTTTTGGTAGCCACGATATAAAAACGGATGTTGAGATTCTAGAAAGAGTGCAGAGAAGAGCAACGAAGATGATTAGGGGCTGGAGGCTAAAACATATGAAGAATGGTTGCAGGAATTGAGTACGTAATCTAATGAAAAGAAGGACTAGGGGTGACTCGATGGCAGTCTTTCAATATCAAAGCACCTATTCTCCAAAGCACCTGAAAGTAGGACAAGAAGCAACTGAGGGAAACAAATCAAGGAGAGAACCAACCTGGAACTAAGGAGAAATTTCCTGACAGGGAGGACAATTAATCAATGGAATGGCTTACCTCCAGAGGTTGTGGGTGCTTCATCACTGGAGATTTTTTAGACTAGACTGGACAACCATTTCTCATAAATGGTACAGAGTCTCCTCTTTAAATAAGGGGGTTGTATTGAAGACCTTCACGGTCCCTCCCAACTCCGTTATTCTGTTATTTCTAGTGGCCCAGTCCTCCATGGGAAGACAGAGCTAACAGCTTCAGAGAGGGCACACTTCTATTTAGATAGTGATATTTACCGAAGCAACAAAGAGGTTTGGATGACTTCCAGATGCACTTGGAAGTGCTGCTGCCATTATACTCCTCTCTTCTTGCTTCTGCTTTATTCAGATCAAACTCTTGTCCCAGCTGCCTTTATCTTTATCTGGCCTTTTCCAGGGAACAAAAGCCTTAGCTGTCCTTGAGTACCTGTTCTTAGCAAATGTCCACAAATTGAAAAAGAACACGTCTTGCAAAGCATTTTCCTTTCTGTTTCTTTCCAAATGAGGCTGAACGGCTTATTCATTGCTTCAGGGTGCTGTTATGATGGTGGTATATTCAGAATAACAGACTTGGCAAGGACCTTGGAGGGCATCTAATCCAACCCTATGCTCAAGCAGGAAACCCTATACTATTTCAGATAAATGGCTGCCCTGTCTCTTCTTAAAAACCTCCAGTGATGAAGCACCCACAACTTCTGGAGGCAACTTCTGTTCCACTGGTTAGTTGTCCTCATCATTATGAAGCTTCTCCTTCATTCCAGGTTGTTTCTCTCCTTGATTAGTGTCCACCCATTGCTTCTTGTTCTGCCTTCAGATCCTTTGAGAATAGGATGGCTTGTCTTTGTGGCAGCCTCTCAAACGTTGGAAGACTACTACCATGTCTTACCATGCCTTACAGTTCTCTTATCAATATCCCTGACCTCTTCTGGGAAGGAGGCTGAGGTTCTTAAATTAGCCCATTTGAGGTATGTGTGATTCTAAAATCGTTGCCCTGTGATACACCATCTTCTCCAATTGAAGAAAGAGACAAGCAAGAGGTTTTTTTTTAATTACATTTATATGCCGCCCTTCTCCGGAGACTCAGGGTGGCTTACAATTTTTGGGATACAACTCAAGGTGCTCAGCAATAGCCTTCATTCCATTGTACATGCCTGCTTATTACTAAGCGGCATTTTTACAAAGTCAGCTTAATTGCCCCAACAATCTTGGATCCTCAATTTACCTACCCGAGAGGATGGAAGGCTGAGTCAACCTTGAGCCTGGTGGGATTGAGCCTACAGCAGTTGTAGGCAGCTGGAACTTAAGTGCAGGCAATTAACAGCCTGAGCCACCAAGGGAGTATATAGATGGAATTTCTCCATCCCTATTATCAAACAGGTTTGTTCTTCACTTGTGTTAAGGATATAGAGCTAGGCTAAGCTAAGAATGACAGGCAGTGCTGAGACATTTGTTGAGTGATTTTTGCTGCATTTTACCACCTTTCTTGCCACAGCTGGTGGCGAACCACATCCATCGTTATGTTAGTCACACAGTTGTTAAGAGATTCTGTTAAGCTTCCCGTTGACTTTGTTTGTCAGAAGGTCTAAAGGGTTCCTGTGACCCCCAGGGACCCTGCAATGGTCATAAGTATGAGTCAGTTGCCAAGCCTCTAAACTTTGATTATGTGACCGTGGGGAGTGCTGCAAAGATTGTAAGTTTGAAAAACAGCCATAAGTCACTTTTTCAGTGCCATTGTAGCATAAAAGGGTCACTAAACCAATTGTTGTAAGTCAAAGACCACCTGTACTGACGCAAAAAGATCATCCCTACAATAATTTTAGCATAAAGAACATACACACACACACACACACACTATTTTTTCTATGTTTTGTAACATTGACAACCTTCTAGATGCCAAATTGTTGAACCAAGTGCAATTGCTGGAAGCAAACAAAGCATAGCCACTGGTGTGATGTATATAAAAAAAGAAAAACAAGTAGCAGTTTCACATTCTGTTCCTCCTTTGGCATAATATAAACAGCTTTAGTATCCTGACAGGCAGGGTGACAAGTAGATTTTCATAAGAATCCCAGAGCCAGGAAAATGGATGGGTTGGTTTTTTTAAAAAACCAATGAACTGTAATGATTTGAGTCACTGGCACTTAGAAGGAAATGAAGATTTTTTTTTTCAGTATGGCAACCCTTAAATTTAGGTGTGGGCCTCTGCTGCAGAATTGACAGGTACCTTATTCTTGTGCCAGATGCAAGAAAGAAAACTTCATTTAAAAAAAACCATCAGATGAGAATTGAAGAGCTATGACAGGTAAAAGCTAAAATTGAAAATCTTGGATTTTGAATGTCAATAGTTGTGGCAGGAATTAAAGCAAAGTTGGGTATGTCCATTCCTCAATTGACAGTCAAAATAACATCACTGATGTAAGAATCAATCAATCACAGAAGGTGGCATATGTCAAAACTAAATGATGGGTTTGTCATAGCAGAGAAGACACTGGAGATGTTCCTTCTGTAACACAATAATTAGGAAAAGGTAAGATCTTCTCCCAAACAAATTCAACTTCTTCTGCACATATGGACAATTCTATGATTCCCGCTAAAAATGGAGGTCATTTGCTAGTTTTCTTCAGACTGCATCCCATGCAACCATATCAAGAGGAAGGAAGGAAGGAAGGAAGGAAGGAAGGAAGGAAGGAAGGAAGGAAGGAAGGAAGGAAGGAAGGAAGGAAGGAAGGCCTTGCCATCTAGTCTGTATTTTCCCTGGGCCATGCAATAGCAATAGCAATAGCACTTAGACTTATATACTGCTTCACAATAGCACTTAACTTATATACTGCTTCACAATGCTTTACAGCCTTCTCTAAGTGGTTTATGTAATGTATGCAGAGTTTGAAATGATTGGTTATTGAAGTACAGAGTTTGAAATAAATGGTTGTAAAATTAGAATTCCCTGCACAGCAATTGCTAACAGCATGACAGTCGGCTATTAAAACATGGTAGCTCAGGCTGTTAAATGCACTCTTAAGATCCAGCTGCCTACAATTATTGTAGGCTGAGAATCCCACCAGGCTCAAGGTTGACTCAGCCTTCCATCCTCTCAGGGTAGGTAAATTGAGGACCAAGATTGTTGGGGGCAATTAGCTGACAGCAACAAGTAATGTATGCAGAGTTTGAAATGATTGGTTATTGAAGTACAGAGTTTGAAATAAGTGGTTGTAAAAGTGCGGAATTCCCTGCACAGCGATTGGCTAGCAGCGGCAGCCGGCTATAAATAGCTGCCGCTAAGCCATTCGGTCCGTTCTGAGCTGAAAGTCACAATAAATAAGAGCTGAAGCACTCCGCGTCCTGTCTCTATCTTGAACTAACACTGGCGACGTGGGATCTGAGGAACAGATGGAGATGGCTGCACTGAACACCCCCAGCCCGTTCGATCCGAAGAATGAAGACTGGGAATCGTATGCAGACAGATTTCAAATGTTCTTAGAAGGCAATGATCTGGCATCGATTTCTGAGCAACGGAAGAGAGCGGTTTTTCTAACATACTGCGGTCCCACAGTATTCAAGATGGCCAAGGCATTGGCTGCTCCTGCAGACGTGAAGGTAATGGCTTGGGCAGATTTGGAGAGGCTATTGAGGGCACACTACATGCCCCAAGTATCGTGCCTCATTCGAAGGCACGAGTTCTACCGCTGCGATCAAGGGGAGAATGAAAGTATCAGTGACTTTGGCAAGTTTGAGACATATTGGGGTGCCTGTGAATTCAGCATGCTAGAGGAGGCCATGCCGATCGTTTTGTGTTGGGCCTGAAGGACAAAGTGCTACAGAGTAAACTACTCATGAAACCAAAAATTACGCTGAAAGAAGCCATCGATGAAGCGATAGCAGCAGAAGCCACAAAAACCTCAGCAGCAACCATGAGGAAGATGAACAGAACAACTTCCCATTCTGATGGTGAGAGAACCACCACTACGCACTTTGATGAACTAGATTCTGAATCAGAATACAGCGGAGAAGAAGAAGAGATTAACAGGCTCAGAATGGAGCGGAAACGAAATGACCAGGGCCAGAAGAAGCGAGATTTCCATTCGCAGGTTGTGGGGAAACCACCCCGCACAGAATGCAAGTTCCTGGACGCCATTTGCCTCCGTTTGAAAAAGAGGGCACATCGCAAGAGTCTGCAAATCATCTAGAACTCCACCAAACAGAAGGAAGTTTGTTTCAAACAACAAAGACAGAGAAGTTAAACCAAACAACAACAACAAAAAATGGGGTGCCACAGAAGCAAGCGGAAAAGAAACTCATCAAACTGTAACCATTGGTCATTCCTCATCATTGAACAATAGGAAGGTGCATGTCAAGGTATTTATCGAGGAAGACCTTGCCAAATGGAGGTGGACTCAGGTTCATACCTTTCCATGGTGTCATGGGACACTATTCAGAGACTAGTACCAGAAATTCAGAAGAATCACTTCAAAAAGCAAGCACTGACCCTCAAAGACTACCAAGGGAACAAGATTCCAGTAGTTGGAACAAGGAAATTCAACGTGAAATTCAAAAACCACACTAAACTGCTGCCATTGACCATCGTAGATAGACAGACCAAGTTTGCTGGGACTTGAATGGTTCAACCCTCTGGGCATCGAAGTGACTGGCATCAACCACGTGAGCGACACTGAATGGGAAGAGTCATTGAAGACTGAATTTCCAGAGGTCTTCAGCGACGGATTAGGCAAGTACTTGGGGACCCCTATCACTTTCAATCTAGACCCCAAGGTACAACCAATACGGTTAAAACCCAGCGGTACCATTTGCATTGAAAGAAAAATCGATAAACAATTAGATAAACTGATAGCCCAAGGGGTATTAGAACCCACAGACCACTCCAGGTGGGAGACACCCATAGTTACACGGTCAAAACTGATGGTTCAGTGAGGATCTGTGGGGATTACAAGGGACATTGAACCATGCGCTACAACAGAGTGCATATCCGGTTCCAGTGGTTCATCACTTATTACACTCCTGGGCGGGGAACAGCGTTTTGCCAAATTAGACCTTGCCCAAGCATACCAGCAGTTAACAGTAGACGATACAACTGCAGAGGCATTGTAACCCATTGTAACCCATCGGGTGCTTTCAAATGCAAGAGGTTACAATTGGAGTAAGTGTGGCACCAGGCATATTTCAAAGCCTTATGGAAAGAATGTTACAAGGTTTGACTGGGGTGGTGCCTTATTTTGATGACGTTTTAATCTCTGCTAAAAATGACACTCAGCTACGTGAAAGACTCAGAGAAGTGCTGACCAGGTTCAAAAAGCAGGGTTAAAAGTCAAAAAGAGAAATGCACACTAAGAACTGACAAAGTAGAATTTTTGGGCTATATGATTGATAAACATGGTATCCACCCCACAGAAGCCAAAATCCAGGCAATCAAGGAAGCCCCCAGACCAAAATGCAAAACGGACTTACAGGCATTTCTGGGACTTATTAATTTCTACCATATGTTTTACAGAAAGCAACCACTGCAGAACCCCTACATAGATTACTGGATAAAAATCTGCATGGGTCTGGGGCAGAAAAGAAGAAGCATTTAACAATATCAAGAGACAAATCACTTCTGATTGTGTTTTAATACAGTTTTCTGAAAATCTACCTGTTGTGTTAACTTGTGATGCCTCCCTTTTGGAGTGGGGGGTTCTGAGCCACAAGCTTCCCAGTGGAAGGGAAGCTCCCATTGCCTTTATTCACACATTGACTAAAGCAGAGAGAAACTATAGTCAGCTGGACAAAGAGGCATTGGCAATCGTGGCAGCTGTTAAGAAATTCCACGAATACGTTTATGGAAGAAGATTCACCATTGTCACAGATCACAAACCACTTCTGGGAATTGTGGCCGGCGATAAACCAACTCCAATCATCCTGTCACCCAGAATGATGAGATGGACTGAATTCCTTGCAGCATATTCATATAAACTCATCCATAGACCGGAAAGGACATTGGGCATGCAGATGCTTTGAGTCGCTGCCCACTTCCCTTGCACTGAGGACCCTGCTCCTGAAACTTACGTTCTTCTTAGAAACTGTTGCCAAACTTCCTGTACATGCTGCTACAATTGCTAGAGAAACAGCCAAAGACAGTGTATTGGCTCCTATTGTGGGTTGGATCAAAAAAGGTTGGCCACTACAGGACCTCCCTCAGGTCTCCCAACCCTTTAAGTCCAGACAAACAAACTGAACTATCTGTGTTAAGAGGGTGTATTTTGTGGGGTAACAGAGTGGTTATTCCTGCAAAACTGCAGAAAGAAGTATTGGAAATGTTGCATGAGGGACATCCGGGAATTGTCAGAATGAAGGGGTTGGCCAGGAGTTATGTATGGTGGCCTGGTATTGACAAAATGGTTGAAAACTGGGTTGCATCCTGTACCAACTGTCAGGAGACAAGGCCTGCACCACCTGTCGCCCCTAAACAGGAATGGGAATCTCCTAGGGGCCCCTGGTCCAGGATTCATATTGATTTTGCTGGCCCTACCAAAGGGCATACTTTTCTCATTGTGGTAGATGCATATTCCAGATGGTTAGAGGTTATTCCCATGTCCTCCACCACAGCAGACGCTGTTATCAAACAGTTAAGGAAACTTTTTGTAACTCATGGTCTACCTGACATTATTGTTTCTGACAATGGTCCCCAATTTACTGCCACTCTCTTTGAATCTTATCTGGCACAACAGGGTATCAGGCATGCCTTACAGCCCCGGGCATCCCTCGACTAATGGCCAGGCTGAACTTAGTACGTTTTACTAAGGAGAAGCTCCAGCAATTAGGTCCTGGGGACATCACTGAGAAAGTAGACAAACTGCTCAGTATCCAACACATTACTCCAAACCCATCCAATAACCTAACTCCAGCCGAGCTATTGATGGGTAGAAAACTCAGGTCTCCTCTTGACCGCCTTCACCCCACTTACTTAACCCACTCCATTAGATTCCACTAGCAAAACTTCGTAGTTTTACGTGGCGTCGTGTTTATGCTAAACACCTTGTGGGTGAACCTTTATGGATTCCTGCAGAAATAATCCAGGTTACAGGGCCCAGGTCTTACAGGGTTCAGACTGAGGATGGTGTTCTTTAATCCAGGTTACAGGGCCCAGATCTTAGGTTCAGACTGAGGATGGTGTTTCTGGAGTAGGCACATAGACCTATTACGGTCCAGAAAGTCTCTGGATCATCCCCATAGTACCTCTCTAGACTCCCTACCCACAGCCTTTTCTAGGGGTGACAATGAAGGTAATGAGCAAGTAAGAATCAACCCCATGTGTAACGAGCTAACACGACAGGAACTATCCCAAACCCTATCACAGCCCCAACAACGATTATCACATATGGAAGATTGCACAGCAATACCAGACTTAGAGGATAACACTGGGTTGGAAATGGATTGGGAGGAGAGACCAGGCTGTAGCAACCAAGCCGGTTCTACCGCACAAGAAGTCCAAATAAGGAAATGTTATCAGATACTATGCCTTCCTCACAAGTGGAGGTCCCTAGGATACCAGAACCACGCAGATCTAAATGTAACCGTAAGAGCCCCACCTATTTACAAGAGTATGTTAGATAGATGGGGTTTGAGTATGGACCAAACCTAGTGGGGAGGGTGTAATGTATGCAGAGTTTGAAATGATTGGTTATTGAAGTACAGAGTTTGAAATAAGTGGTTGTAAAAGTGCGGAATTCCCTGCACAGCGATTGGCTAGCAGCCATGGCAGCTGGCTATAAATAGGTGCCATGGCTAAGCCATTTGGGTCCGTTCTGAGCTGAAAGTCACAATAAATAAGAGCTGAAGCACTCGCGTCCTGTCTCTCTTAACGTAACAGTTTTCATGTTGTGTGAAGGACTATATCAACTCTTTCCAATCTGAAAACCTGGAGATGTTTCAGAACTGCAGATCTCAGAATTCTCAATGGTGCTAATATCATGTTTAATCAAGAAGTTATCAGATTTTGGAGTCTCTATGCGTAAAGCTGGAAACCTTCCTTGTACCACTGAGTGCTTATCCTGGGATCCAGCTATGTGATGATGCAATATCTTTTCCCATTGCACATCAACTTCAGTTGCAACACCCTCATTCTAACAAATCTGATCTTCTCTCTTCAGTTACATTTTTCCATACATTTAATTTCATCTGGAAACTGCAGAAATAACTATTTGCCATCTCAAATGAAAACAAATTAAGAAAGAAAAAACACAAGAAAGAAAAGAAAAATATTTTTGGAGAGAGTGTAACAAAAAAAATCATTATTTTTCTTCTCATCTGTTTCCAGGAGAGAGGAGATACCGAACAAAACTAGGATTCAGTTGACAAAATATTGATTATATGAATTGTATTTGATCTTATATTGCTGGGCAAGTCAGCACCTCTATTTTCAGACTTCCGTGTCTCTTTCTGCTTACTTCCTTCTCTGTCACATAACAGTATCAAAAATCTCCATCGTGCTTTGTTGGCTTTGGTTTATCAGCCTTCAACAAAGCAAACTGCAACACTGACCCATGGGGAAAGTGGAAATGCAGTTTTCTTCCCTATTTCAGTGGTGATAACCGCATGAATTAAACAGACATTGCCTTTTGTGCTGGCTTGCATTTAAATACCTCAAAATTCTACTCCACAGCACTGAAGAATGGAGGGATACTCTGCTTTTTTCCAAAGGGGAAAGAATTTATTCAGTGCCATGTATTTATTGGGCACTAAAAATACCTAAGTAAATAGCACCTTAAAAAAGGAAGCGATGGCGGTTCTGGTTGGCTTTGAAGCAGAACAGGTTAATTATTCATGTCCATGTAAACAGAGTGTGCTAATCCATGGCTCTGAAGTTGTGCACAGAGATATCCAACTGCAGGTTTTAGCAATGTCTCCCAGAGGAAGTTGGTAACATTTGGATTAATCTGCATGTTTAGTGGATAGTAATTCACACTAAAGAAGCTCCTTGTCCATTGGGACACACAGAATGCCTCTGCATTGTAGAACATCACAAGCTATGCCGCATAAAAAGAAATACACACACACATAGATACACACACAAACATTTTCATTTTCCTGCTATATTACTCAAGGTAGTCCTTGAGTAATGATCAGAATTGAGCCTAAAATTTATGTTGCTAAGTGGAACATTTGTTAAGTGAGTTTGCCCCATTTTATGATCTTTCTTGCCACAGTTGTTAAGTGAATCATTGCATTTGTTCGGTTAGTACGGGGGTCTGCAACCTTAAACACTCAAAGAGCCATTGGGACCTGTTTCCCACAGAAAAGAAAACCCTGGGAGCCAATAATTTAACAACTGGTGTGACGTGGTCAACTCGACGTCACTCACTCCCACCCAGTCACCTCCTGCTCTGCAATATAGAGCGAGTCTCTATACCCCGCCATTACCCTTACCTTCTCAGGCCAGGCGAGGAATGACAGGGAGGGGAGGGGCAGGGCCAGCCACTGGTGGGATCAGCCAACAGGGAGCTGCAGCAGAGGGCCGAAAGAGCCACACGTGGCTCCAGAGCCACAAGTTGCAGACCCCTGGGTTAGTAACATGGTTGTTCAGTGAAACTGGCTTCTCCATTGACTTTGTTTGTCAGACAGTCACAAAAGGTAATGACATAATCTTGGGACACTGCAGCCGTTCATCAGTATGAAACAGTGGCCAAGCACCTGAATTTTGATCCTGTGACTGTGGGGATGCTGCAGGGTTGTAAGTATGAAAATGGCCATAAGTCACTTTTTTCAGTGCCATTGTAACTTTGAACAGTCGCTAAAGGAACTGTTGTAAGTTGAGGACTGTCTGTACTGGTGAGTGTTTTACTGTTATTTTAGAGGGTTAGGTTTAATCCGCTGGATAAGCGCAAACTTGCTTCAAATTCATTTGTTCTGAAGACCTAAAATCCTGCATGTGGAAGACTTCTATCAACACAGTCATAACATCAGAATATTCATATATTATCAGCATATTTCTGCACAGACAGGGTCTCCTCGGGGTGCCGTATGTGACTCAATGTTGCGTGGCCGGGGGGAGGGCCTACTCTGTGGCGGCTCCCACTCTGTGGAATCTTCTTCCGCTGGAGCTCCGGTTGGCCCCCGATCTCCTCACCTTCCGCCACGATCTGAAGACCTGGCTCTTTTTACAATCTGGGCTATGCTGATTCTCTGGGGGCTGGTTTATTTTAACTATGGGGTTTTTAACTTTAATTCGGCTTTAACATGTTTAATATGTTTTTAGCTAATTTATTTATTGTTGTATTTTTAGCTGTGAGGCCACCGAGTCCTTTTTGAGAGGGGCAGCATATAAGTCGGATTAATTAATTAATTAATTAATATTTCTGTCACTCTTTAGTAATCCTCACAGGGCAATTGCTTTTCAGACGAACAATATAATTGAGCAAGAAAATTTCAACATTTCAACAGTCTATGATGCTGCAATCCAATTCTTCTTGATTAGGATACAGGACATTAGAATATAGGCTATAGGATGTATTAGGATATAGGATTTTCTGCCATAGGCAGGAGGTTGGAGTAAAATACCCCAAGCTATTTTCCAACCCTCTTATTCTATGTTCTAGGACAGTGATGGTGAACCTTTTCAGCATCGAGTGCCCAAACCAGAACCTGCATGCATGCCCTTGTATATGCGCATGCCGGAGCACTGGAAAAACCAGCTGGCGGTGTCGCGATGCCTCTTTGGGGCCATTTTGGGACCATTTTTGGCTGTTTCCAGGCCCAAAAAAATGGCCTGAAAAAGCCCCCAAAACAGCCTGAAAAACAGCTCTTTTTTTTGGCCAATTTTCCAGCTGTTTTCCAGTGCTTCAGCACCTGCAAAGACCAGCTGGTGCCAGAAACCAGAAGAGCAGCTGGTGACAGGTGCGTGCCCACCGAGATGGCTCTGCGTGCCCTCTCTGGCACACGATGCCATAGATTCGCCATCAGCGGTTCTAGGATGATTAGTAAGTGATTGAATAACTTGTTGGTGCAGGTGCTGCACAGCATCCAAAGGAACAGAAAACTGCTGCCCCAAATTCTCCTGCCAAGTGCAAACTAGCCAAGAGACACAGAAGCCAAACTTTGGTGCCTGTGATCTTGGTTAGGAGTCCTGTTTAAACTGAGAATATGCACTAATTCCAGCTGCTGCATATGCATCTAGATTACCAGAAATGGTGGAATGCTGATAAGCCACCCCATCTTCCCAATTAATAAAATCAGCTCAAGGTCAGCCTTTGCCTTTTGCCTAAGCTATCACAAACCTCAGACCTACTCAGAAGGACTTTGGAATTCAGAACTAATGGGGCAGTAAATCAAATATCTAGAGAGGCAATTAGAAGTCTTAGAAGGATTGTTGTCCATAGCATTATTTTAAGGAAAGGGTTAGGTTAAATAAATTTTCTGGAGAAGGAACACAATCTCTGTTTGGTTGCATTAATTCAGAGGAAGGTGAATTGCCATTTTCCTTTCTATTACCTTTGCAACAGTTCATAAAATCTGGAAATATGCACCAGGCAAATAGCCAGGAAATAGTTTACTTTACATGAAAATCAGACTGCTTGAAAAAGCCATTGCCAGCAATGGCTACTTTGACACTGACTTGAAGGCACTGATGGATTAATTGCTAAGTAGCCATGGCCCTAACCACTCAATCCTGCAAACAAGTGGAGGGAGGCATTAGCGCCATCTCCCATTAAATTGGACAGTGAAGCAGCACGAGTAAGACAAATTTGATTTCAGAATCCAAACATTAAGCAGGTATGGTGTATATATACAAGGATACACGTATACACACACACACACACACACACACACACACACACACATTGTGGACATAAACTGTCAACTCCTACCATCAAAATGATGCTATAGAGCACTGCACACCAGAACAACTAGGCACAAGGACAGTTTTTTCCCCAAACGCCATCACTCTGCTAAACAAATAATTCCCTCAACACTGTCCAACTATTTTACAAAGTCTACACTACTGTTACTATTAATCTTCTCATCACTCCTTATCATCCATCCCCTCCCACTTGTGACTGTATGACTGTAACTTTGTTGCTTGTATCCTTATGATTTATATTGACTGTTTCCTAGTATGATTTGATTACTTATTGTACTCTTTGACAATTATTAAGTGTTGTACCTTATGATTCTTGATTGTTGATGAATATATCTTTTCTTTTATTTATACTGAGCATTTGCACCAAGACAAATTCCTTGTGTATCCAATCACACTTGGCCAATAAAGAATTCTATTCTATTCTATTCTCATTTGGATGGGCAACATATCAATTTGTGCCACTGTTAAACATTTCCTGTGTGATGCATACAAAATATTGTAGAAGTATATGGGGATTGTACTAGGCAGAGCAATAGTTAAGATGTGAATTTCTCAGATTGGGAATTCCAGCCTCAGAATATACTAGTATTAATGCACATGAAGAGGCTTCCATTGCCATCTCTTTTCTTGTTTCCATGTTTTCATGTGCCTCTAGGTAAGCTTCGTAGTCTTGGGATAAGGCATTGCGCGGATATGGGTAGGGGTCTGGGGAAAGGTGACCCCTACCCATATCCACACAATGCCTTATCCCAAGACTACGAAGCTTACCTAGAGGCACATGAAAGGGGCCCCCTTTCATGTGCCTCTGTCAAGAGGGGTCCCAAGGCCTCTTTGTTCAATTTTTTAGATAAATTTTTAAGGGGGTTAGGGAAGGGGGTGGGTTGTCAGGCCCAGTTGGAGCCTGGGGGGGGCTCCACTGGGATATTCTCAGTCTGGGTAAGGAACGGGTCACAGCAGGGAGGGGCTGGGGTTGGAGTTGTCTGGAGCTCTGTGGGAGACGGTAGGGGTGATCCCCACAGTGATTGGGAATGGCAGCAGAGGTATGGACAGTGGGCTGTATCAGTTCTCGGGGGTGCACCCCCGCTGTCTCTGAGTGGTGGCGCGCTCTGACCCTGCACGGTTCATACCCCAGCCCTGGGGCTTGGAGGATCAGGCCCTGAGCTCAGGTTGGTCTATTTGAATGCCAGGTCCATGGTGAATAAAGCTCCCCTCATCTGGGATCTGATTGAGGAGGAAGGCGCAGACCTGGCTTGCATCATGGAGACCTGGTTGGGCCCAGAAGGAGGGGTCCTCTGGTGTAAGCCAGCTGGGTTTCCATGTGCTGCAACAACCTCGGGCTCAGGATATGGGTGGGGGTGGCGATTGTGATCAGGGAGGCACTTTGTCCAAGGGAGACCAATGTCCTCACAGATAGGTGGATGTGAGTCTCTTCTCTTGAGGTGGGGCCCTGGGGGTCAGTTGGGCCTGTTGCTCGCATACCTGTCTCCCAGCTGCGTGACAAACGACCCTGCCTGACCTACTCGATGTCCTGTCTGGGGTGGCGGCTGAGTTCCCCAGGCTTATTGTGCTGGGGACTTCAACTTGCCTTCTCTGGGAGGGGCCAGGGATGGCTCAGGAGTTCATGGCCTCCATGATGGCCATGGACCTGACTCCAAATAATACAGGGTCCAACTCATGAGGGGACACCTCAACCTTGCTTTTATCTCAAAGCAGTGGTGTAATGATCTGGGGGTCTCCAACTATTCAACCCCTGTCATGGACTGATCATTCTCTCCTATGACTGGCCTTCCAATATGCCAGCCTCGCTCACTGGAAGGTGGAACCCGACAAGATGGTTCCACCCCAGGTGCCTGATGATGGATCGAGAGATTCCAGACAGCTTGGGATGATCCCTTCCTCCTTGCTCACAGC
>CM019148.1:107267056-107362114 GCA_009733165.1 Naja naja
AAAATCCTTCTTGGTATGTATTCAGAACTAAACCACATAGTGTTTTTGTAATGTATGCAGAGTTTGAAATGATTGGTTATTGAAGTACAGAATTTGAAATAAGTGGTTGTAAAAAGTGTGGGAATTCCCTGCACAGCGATTGGCTAGCAGCCGCGGCAGCCGGCTATAAATAGCTGCCGCGGCTAAGCCATTCGGGTCCGTTCTGAGCTGAAAGTCACAATAAATAAGAGCTGAAGCACTCCGCGTCCTGTCTCTCTATGCGAACGTAACACGACGTGGAACAGAGGACGAGATGGCTGCACCCCCCCAGCCCCGTTCGATCCGAAGAACGAAGACTGGGAATCGTATGCAGACAGATTTCAAATGTTCTTAGAAGGCAATGATCTGGCATCGATTTCTGAGCAACAGAAGAGAGTGGTTTTTCTAACATACTGCGGTCCCACAGTATTCAAGATGGCCAAGGCATTGGCTGCTCCTGCAGACGTGAAGGTAATGGCTTGGGCAGATTTGGAGAGGCTATTGAGGGCACACTACATGCCCCAAGTATCATGCCTCATTCGAAGGCACAAGTTCTACCGCCGCAATCAAGGGGAGAATGAAAGTATCAGTGACTTCATGGCAAGTTTGAGACATATTGGGGGTGCCTGTCAATTCAGCATGCTAGAGGAGGCCATGCGTGATTGTTTTGTTGGGCCTGAAGGACAAAGTGCTACAGAGTAAACTACTCATGAAACCAAAAAACGCTGAAAGAAGACATCGATGAAGCGATAGCAGCAAAGCCACAAAACCTCAGCAGCAACCATGAGGAAGATGAACAGAACAACTTCCCATTCTGATGGTGAGAGAACCACCACTACGCACTTTGATGAACTAGATTCTGAATCAGAATACAGCGGAGAAGAAGAAGAGATTAACAGGCTCAGAATGGAGCAGAAACGAAATGACCAGGGCCAGAAGAAGTGAGATTTCCGTTGCGCAGGTTGTGGGGAAACCACCCCCGCACTGAATGCAAGTTCCTGGACACCATTTGCCTCCGTTGCGAAAAGAGAGGGCACATCACAAGAGTCTGCAAATCATCTACAACTCCACCACACAGAAAGAAGTTTGTTTCAAACAACAAAGACAGAGAAGTTAAACCAAACAACAACAAAAAAATGGGGCATGCCACAGAAGCAAGCGGGAAAAACGAAACTCATCAAACTGTAACTATTGGTCATTCCTCATCATTGAACAATAGGAAGGTGCATGTCAAGGTATTTATCAAGGGAAGACCTTGCCAAATGGAGGTGGACTCAGGTTCATACCTTTCCGTGGTGTCATGGGACATTATTCAGAGACTAGTACCAGAAATTCAGAAGAATCACTTCAAAAAGCAAGCACTGACCCTCAAAGACTACCAAGGGAACAAGATTCCAGTAGTTGGAACAAGGAAATTCAACGTGAAATTCAAAAACCACACTAAACTGCTCCATTGACCATCGTAGATAAAGACCGCCCAAGTTTGCTGGGACTTGAATGGTTCAACCCGCTGGGCATCGAAGTGACTGGCATCAACCCGTGGCGACACTGAATGGGAAGAGTCATTGAAGACTGAATTTCCAGAGGTCTTCAGCGACGGATTAGGCAAGTACTTGGGGACCCCTATCACTTTCAATCTAGACCCCAAGGTACAACCAATACGGTTAAAACCCCAGCGGGTACCATTTGCATTGAAAGAAAAGATCGATAAAAAATTAGATAAACTGATAGCCCAAGGGGTATTAGAACCCACAGACCACTCCAGGTGGGAGACACCCATAGTTACACCGTCAAAACTGATGGTTCAGTGAGGATCTGTGGGGATTACAAGGGACATTGAACCATGCGCTACAACAGAGTGCATATCCGGTTTCAGTGGTTCATCACTTATTACACTCCCTGGGCGGGGGCAACGTTTTCGCCGAATTAGACCTTGCCCAAGCATACCAGCAGTTAGACGATACAACTGCAGAGGCGTGAACCATTGTAACCCATCAGGGTGCTTTCAAATGCAAGAGGTTACAATTTGGAGTAAGTGTGGTGCCAGGCATATTTCAAAGCCTTATGGAAAGAATGTTACAAGGTTTGACTGGGGTGGTGCCTTATTTTGATGACGTTTTAATCTCTGCTAAAAATGACACTCAGCTACGTGAAAGACTCAGAGAAGTGCTGACCAGGTTCAAAAAAGCAGGGTTAAAAGTCAAAAAAGAGAAATGCACACTAAGAACTGACAAAGTAGAATTTTTGGGCTATATGATTGATAAACATGGTATCCACCCCACAGAAGCCAAAATCCAGGCAATCAAGGAAGCCCCCAGACCAAAATGCAAAATGGACTTACAGGCATTTCTGGGACTTATTAATTTCTACCATATGTTTTTACCGCAGAATGCAACCACTGCAGAACCCCTACATAGATTATTGGATAAAAAATCTGTGTGAGTCTGGGGCAGAAAAGAAGAAGCGGCATTTAACAATATCAAGAGACAAATCACTTCTGATTGTGTCTTAATACAGTTTTCTGAAAATCTACCTGTTGTGTTAACTTGTGATGCCTCCCCTTTTGGAGTGGGGGGCGGGTTCTGAGCCACAAGCTTCCCAGTGGAAGGGAAGCTCCCATTGCCTTTTATTCATGCACATTGACTAAAGCAGAGAGAAACTATAGTCAGCTGGACAAAGAGGCATTGGCAATCGTGGCAGCTGTTAAGAAATTCCACGAATACATTTATGGAAGAAGATTCACCATTGTCACAGATCACAAACCACTTCTGGGAATTGTGGCCAGCGATAAACCAACTCCAATCATCCTGTCACCCAGAATGATGAGATGGACTGAATTCCTTGCAGCATATTCATATAAACTCATCCATAGACCGGGAAAGGACATTGGGCATGCAGACGCTTTGAGTCGCTGCCCACTTCCCTTGCGCACTGAGGACCCTGCTCCTGAAACTTACACGTTCTTCTTAGAAACTGTTGCCAAACTTCCTGTACATGCTGCTACAATTGCTAGAGAAACAGCCAAAGACAGTGTATTGGCTCCTATTGTGGGTTGGATCAAAAAGGTTGGCCACTACAGGACCTCCCTCAGGTCTCCCAACCCTTTAAGTCCAGACAAACGAACTATCTGTGTTAAGAGGGTGTATTTTGTGGGGTAACAGAGTGGTTATTCCTGCAAAACTGCAGAAAGAAGTATTGGAAATGTTGCATGAGGGACATCCGGGAATTGTCAGAATGAAGGGGTTGGCCAGGAGTTATGTGGTGGCCTGGTATTGACAAAATGGTTGAAAACTGGGTTGCATCCTGTACCAACTGTCAGGAGACAAGGCCTGCACCACCTGTTGCCCCTAAACAGGAATGGAAATCTCCTAGGGGCCCCTGGTCCAGGATTCATATTGATTTTGCTGGCCCTACCAAAGGGCATACTTTTCTCATTGTGGTAGATGCATATTCCAGATGGTTAGAGGTTATTCCCATGTCCTCCACCACAGCAGACGCTGTTATCAAACAGTTAAGGAAACTTTTGTAACTCATGGTCTACCTGACATTATTGTTTCTGACAATGGTCCCCAATTTACTGCCACTTTCTTTTAATCTTATCTGGCACAACAGGGTATCAGGCACACCTTACAGCCCCGGGCATCCCTCGACTAACGGCCGGGCTAAACGTATGGTACGTTTTACTAAGGAGAAGCTCCAGCAATTAGGTCCTGGGGACATCACTGAGAAAGTAGACAAACTGCTCAGTATCCAACACATTACTCCAAACCCATCCAATAACCTAACTCCAGCTGAGCTATTGATGGGTAGAAAACTCAGGTCTCCTCTTGACCGCCTTCACCCCACTTACGCACCCTACGCTCCATTAGATTCCACTAGCACAACTCGTAGTTTTTACGTGGGCGATCGTGTTTATGCTAAACACCTTGTGGGTGAACCTTTATGGATTCCTGCAGAAATAATCCAGGTTACAGGGCCCAGATCTTACAGGGTTCAGACTGAGGATGGTGTTTTCTGGAGTAGGCACATAGACCAATTATGGTCCAGAAAGTCTCTGGATCATCCCCATAGTACCTCTCTAGACTCCCTACCCACAGCCTTTTCTAGGGGGAGGGGTACAATGAAGGTAATGAGCAAGTAAGAATCAACCCCATGTGTAACGAGCTAACACGACAGGAACTATCCCAAACCCTATCACAGCCCCAACAACGATTATCACATATGGAAGATTGCACAGCAATACCAGACTTAGAGGATAACACTGGGTTGGAAATGGATTGGGAGGAGAGACCAGGCTGTAGCAACCAAGCCGGTTCTACCGGCACAAGAAGTCCAAATAAGGAAATGTTATCAGATACTATGCCTTCCTCACAAGTGGAGGTCCCTAGGATACCAGAACCACGCAGATCTAAATGTAACCATAAGAGCCCCACCTATTTACAAGAGTATGTTAGATAGATGGGGTTTGAGTATGGACCAAACCTAGTGGGGAGGGGTGTAATGTATGCAGAGTTTGAAATGATTGGTTATTGAAGTACAGAGTTTGAAATAAGTGGTTGTAAAAAGTGCGGGAATTCCCTGCACAGCGATTGGCTAGCAGCCATGGCAGCTGGCTATAAATAGGTGCCGCGGCTAAGCCATTTGGGTCCGTTCTGAGCTGAAAGTCACAATAAATAAGAGCTGAAGCACTCCGCGTCCTGTCTCTCTATGCGAACGTAACAGTTTTCATGTTGTGTGAAGGACTATATCAACTTTTTCCAATCTGAAAACCTGGAGATGTTTCAGAACTGCAGATCTCAGAATTCTCAATGGTGCTAATATCATGTTTAATCAAGAAGTTATCAGATTTTGGAGTCTCTATGCGTAAAGCTGGAAACCTTCCTTGTACCACTGAGTGCTTATCCTGGGATCCAGCTATGTGATGATGCAATATCTATTCCCATTGCACATCAGCTTCAGTTGCAACACCCTCATTCTAACAAATCTGATCTTCTCTCTTCAGTTACATTTTCCCATACATTTAATTTCATCTGGAAACTGCAGAAATAACTATTTGCCATCTCAAATGAAAACAAATTAAGAAAGAAAACACAAGAAAGAAAAGAAAAATATTTTTGGAGAGTGTAACAAAAAATCATTATTTTCTTCTCATCTGTTTCCAGGAGAGAGGAGATACCGAACAAAACTAGGATTCAGTTGACAAAATATTGATTATATGAATTGTATTTGATCTTATATTGCTGGGCAAGTCAGCACCTCTATTTTCAGACTTCCGTGTCTCTTTCTGCTTACTTCCTTCTCTGTCACATAACAGTATCAAAAATCTCCATCGTGCTTTGTTGGCTTTGGTTTATCAGCCTTCAACAAAGCAAACTGCAACACTGACCCATGGGGAAAGTGGAAATGCAGTTTTCTTCCCTATTTCAGTGGTGATAACCGCATGAATTAAACAGACATTGCCTTTTGTGCTGGCTTGCATTTAAATACCTCAAAATTCTACTCCACAGCACTGAAGAATGGAGGGATACTCTGCTTTTTCCAAAGGGGAAAGAATTTATTCAGTGCCATGTATTTATTGGGCACTAAAAATACCTAAGTAAATAGCACCTTAAAAAAGGAAGCGATGGCGGTTCTGGTTGGCTTTGAAGCAGAACAGGTTAATTATTCATGTCCATGTAAACAGAGTGTGCTAATCCATGGCTCTGAAGTTGTGCACAGAGATATCCAACTGCAGGTTTTAGCAATGTCTCCCAGAGGAAGTTGGTAACATTTGGATTAATCTGCATGTTTAGTGGATAGTAATTCACACTAAAAGCTCCTTGTCCATTGGGACACACAGAATGCCTCTGCATTGTAGAACATCACAAGCTATGCCGCATAAAAAATACACACACACATAGATACACACACAAACATTTTCATTTTCCTGCTATATTACTCAAGGTAGTCCTTGAGTAATGATCAGAATTGAGCCTAAAATTTATGTTGCTAAGTGGAACATTTGTTAAGTGAGTTTGCCCCATTTTATGATCTTTCTTGCCACAGTTGTTAAGTGAATCATTGCATTTGTTCGGTTAGTACGGGGTCTGCAACCTTAAACACTCAAAGAGCCATTGGGACCTGTTTCCCACAGAAAAGAAAACCCTGGGAGCCAATAATTTAACAACTGGTGTGACGTGGTCAACTCGACGTCACTCACTCCCACCCAGTCACCTCCTGCTCTGCAATATAGAGCGAGTCTCTATACCCGCCATTACCCTTACCTTCTCAGGCCAGGCGAGGAATGACAGGGGAGGGGCAGGGCCAGCCACTGGTGGGATCAGCCAACAGGGAGCTGCAGCAGAGGGCGAAGAGCCACACGTGGCTCCAGAGCCCAAGTTGCAGACCCCTGGGTTAGTAACATGGTTGTTCAGTGAAACTGGCTTCTCCATTGACTTTGTTTGTCAGACAGTCACAAAAGGTAATGACATAATCTTGGGACACTGCAGCCGTTCATCAGTATGAAACAGTGGCCAAGCACCTGAATTTTGATCCTGTGACTGTGGGGATGCTGCAGGGTTGTAAGTATGAAAATGGCCATAAGTCACTTTTTTCAGTGCCATTGTAACTTTGAACAGTCGCTAAAGGAACTGTTGTAAGTTGAGGACTGTCTGTACTGGTGAGTGTTTTACTGTTATTTTAGAGGGTTAGGTTTAATCCGCTGGATAAGCAAACTTGCTTCAAATTCATTTGTTCTGAAGACCTAAAATCCTGCATGTGGAAGACTTCTATCAACACAGTCATAACATCAGAATATTCATATATTATCAGCATATTTCTGCACAGACAGGGTCTCCTCGGGTGCCGTATGTGACTCAATGTTGCGTGGCGGGGAGGGCCTACTCTGTGGCTCCCACTCTGTGGAATCTTCTTCCGCTGGAGCTCCGGTTGGCCCCCGATCTCCTCACCTTCGCCACGATCTGAAGACCTGGCTCTTTTTACAATCTGGGCTATGCTGATTCTCTGGGGGCTGGTTTATTTTAACTATGGGGTTTTAACTTTAATTCGCTTTAACATGTTTAATATGTTTTTAGCTAATTTATTTATTGTTGTATTTTTTAGCTGTGAGCCGCCCCGAGTCCTTTTTGGAGAGGGGGCAGCATATAAGTCGGATTAATTAATTAATTAATTAATATTTCTGTCACTCTTTAGTAATCCTCACAGGGCAATTGCTTTTCAGACGAACAATATAATTGAGCAAGAAAATTTCAACATTTCAACAGTCTATGATGCTGCAATCCAATTCTTCTTGATTAGGATACAGGACATTAGAATATAGGCTATAGGATGTATTAGGATATAGGATTTTCTGCCATAGGCAGGAGGTTGGAGTAAAATACCCCAAGCTATTTTCCAACCCTCTTATTCTATGTTCTAGGACAGTGATGGTGAACCTTTTCAGCATCGAGTGCCCAAACCAGAACCTGCATGCATGCCCTTGTATATGCGCATGCCGGAGCACTGGAAAAACCAGCTGGCCGGTGTGCGCATGCCTCTTTTGGGGCCATTTTGGGACCATTTTTGGCTGTTTCCAGGCCCAAAAAAATGGCCTGAAAAAGCCCCCAAAACAGCCTGAAAAACAGCTCTTTTTTGGCCAATTTTCCAGCTGTTTTCCAGTGCTTCAGCACCTGCAAAGACCAGCTGGTGCCAGAAACCAGAAGAGCAGCTGGTGACAGGTGCGTGCCCACCGAGATGGCTCTGCGTGCCCTCTCTGGCACACGTGCCATAGATTCGCCATCGCGGTTCTAGGATGATTAGTAAGTGATTGAATAACTTGTTGGTGCAGGTGCTGCACAGCATCCAAAGGAACAGAAAACTGCTGCCCCAAATTCTCCTGCCAAGTGCAAACTAGCCAAGAGACACAGAAGCCAAACTTTGGTGCCTGTGATCTTGGTTAGGAGTCCTGTTTAAACTGAGAATATGCACTAATTCCAGCTGCTGCATATGCATCTAGATTACCAGAAATGGTGGAATGCTGATAAGCCACCACATCTTCCCAATTAATAAAATCAGCTCAAGGTCAGCCTTTGCCTTTTGCCTAAGCTATCACAAACCTCAGACCTACTCAGAAGGACTTTGGAATTCAGAACTAATGGGGCAGTAAATCAAATATCTAGAGAGGCAATTAGAAGTCTTAGAAGGATTGTTGTCCATAGCATTATTTTAAGGAAAGGGTTAGGTTAAATAAATTTTCTGGAGAAGGAACACAATCTCTGTTTGGTTGCATTAATTCAGAGGAAGGTGAATTGCCATTTTCCTTTCTTTGTCTCTATTACCTTTGCAACAGTTCATAAAATCTGGAAATATGCACCAGGCAAATAGCCAGGAAATAGTTTACTTTACATGAAAATCAGACTGCTTGAAAAAGCCATTGCCAGCAATGGCTACTTTGACACTGACTTGAAGGCACTGATGGATTAATTGCTAAGTAGCCATGGCCCTAACCACTCAATCCTGCAAACAAGTGGAGGGAGGCATTAGCGCCATCTCCCATTAAATTGGACAGTGAAGCAGCACGAGTAAGACAAATTTGATTTCAGAATCCAAACATTAAGCAGGTATGGTGTATATATACAAGGATACACGTATACACACACACACACACACACACACACACACACATATTGTGGACATAAACTGTCAACTCCTACCATCAAAATGATGCTATAGAGCACTGCACACCAGAACAACTAGGCACAAGGACAGTTTTTTCCCCAAACGCCATCACTCTGCTAAACAAATAATTCCCTCAACACTGTCCAACTATTTTACAAAGTCTACACTACTGTTACTATTAATCTTCTCATCACTCCTTATCATCCATCCCTCCCACTTGTGACTGTATGACTGTAACTTTGTTGCTTGTATCCTTATGATTTATATTGACTGTTTCCTAGTATGATTTGATTACTTATTGTACTCTTTGACAATTATTAAGTGTTGTACCTTATGATTCTTGATTGTTGATGAATATATCTTTTCTTTTATTTATACTGAGCATTTGCACCAAGACAAATTCCTTGTGTATCCAATCACACTTGGCCAATAAAGAATTCTATTCTATTCTATTCTCATTTGGATGGGCAACATATCAATTTGTGCCACTGTTAAACATTTCCTGTGTGATGCATACAAAATATTGTAGAAGTATATGGGGATTGTACTAGGCAGAGCAATAGTTAAGATGTGAATTTCTCAGATTGGGAATTCCAGCCTCAGAATATACTAGTATTAATGCACATGAAGAGGCTTCCATTGCCATCTCTTTTCTTGTTTCCATGTTTTCATGTGCCTCTAGGTAAGCAGTAGTCTTGGGATAAGGCATTGCGGATATGGGTAGGGGTCTGGGAAAGGTGACCCCTACCCATATCCACACAATGCCTTATCCCAAGACTCGGCTTACCTAGAGGCACATGAAAGGCCCCTTCATGTGCCTCTGTCAAGAGGGTCCCAAGGCCTCTTTGTTCAATTTTTAGATAAATTTTTAAGGGGTTAGGGAAGGGGTGGGTTGTCAGGCCCAGTTGGAGCCTGGGGGGGGCTCCACTGGGATATTCTCAGTCTGGGTAAGGAACGGGTCACAGCAGGGAGGGGCTGGGGTTGGAGTTGTCTGGAGCTCTGTGGGAGACGGTAGGGTGGGTGATCCCCACAGTGATTGGGAATGGCAGCAGAGGTATGGACGGTGGGCTGTATCAGTTCTCGGGGGTGCACCCCCGCTGTCTCTGAGTGGTGGCGCGCTCTGACCCGCCGGTTCATACCCGCGCCCCTGGGGGCTTGGAGGATCAGGGCCCTGAGCTCAGGTTGGTCTATTTGAATGCCAGGTTCATGGTGAACAAAGCTCCCCTCATCCGGGATCTGATCGAGGAGGAAGGCGCAGACCTGGCTTGCATCATGGAGACCTGGTTGGGCCCAGAAGGAGGGGTCCCTCTGGTGTATTTAAGCCAGCTGGGTTTCCATGTGCTGCAACAACCTCGGGCTCAGGATATGGGTGGGGGTGGCGGTTGTGATCAGGGAGGCACTTTGTCCAAGGGAGACCAATGTCCCACAGATAGGTGGATGTGAGTCTCTTCTCTTGAGGTGGGGCCCTGGGGGTCAGTTGGGCCTGTTGCTCGCATACCTGTCTCCCAGCTGCGTGACAACGACCCTGCCTGACCTACTCGATGTCCTGTCTGGGGTGGCGGTTGAGTTCCCCAGGCTTATTGTGCTGGGGGACTTCAACTTGCCTTCTCTGGGAGGGGCGTCAGGGATGGCTCAGGAGTTCATGGCCTCCATGATGGCCATGGACCTGACTCAAATAATACAGGGTCCAACTCATGAGGGGGGACACACGCTCAACCTTGCTTTTATCTCAAAGCAGTGGTGTAATGATCTGGGGGGGTCTCCAACTATTCAACCCCTGTCATGGACTGATCATTCTCTCCTATGACTGGCCTTCCAATATGCCAGCCCTCGTCACTGGAAGGTGGAACCGACAAGATGGTTCCACCCCAGGTGCCTGATGGATTCGGAGAGATTCCAGACAGCACTTGGGATGATCCCTTCCTCCTTTGCTCACAGCTCGGCTGACACCCTGGTGGACACCTGGCAGAGGGCTGCCTCCAGGGCACTTGACCGGGTTGTTCCTTTGCGGCCTTTCACCCAATGAAGATCCCGGTTGGCTCCCTGGTTTTCCGCAGAGCTCTGGGAAATGAAGCGGTGGAGGAGAGGCCTAGAGAGCTGTTGGAGGTCCAGCAGGTCCAAATCTGACCGAGCGCAGCTAAGAGCCTATATTAGGTCTTACCTCGCTGCAATGAGAGCAGCGAAGAACTTCTCTGTTCTCATTGCATCCTCAGATAATCACCTGGCCGCCCTGTTCAGGGTCACCCGTTCCCTCCTTAATCGGGGGTGTGTGACCCTTTGCAGGGATGTGCCGAGGAGTTTAGCCGCATCTGATGGACAAGATTGCTCAGATCCGGGCCAGCTTGGACTCCAACTGGTCAGAGTCCGATGGGAGTGTTGCAATGGGTCTTAGGGATTCCATCTGGGAGGAGTTTGATTCTGTAACTCCAGATGAGGTGGACAGGATCATGGGGAAACTAAGTGCTGCCATGTCTTTACTGGACCCATGCCCTTCCTGGCTGGTTTATGCCACCCAGGAGGTTACACGAGGCTGGCTCCAGGCAGTGGTCAAGGCTTCTTTGAGTGAGGCAGTCTTTCCCCCCACCTTGAAGGAGGCAGTGGTGAGGCCCCTCCTCAAGAAGCCTGCCCTGGACCCGGCTATTTTGAACAACTTTCGTCCTGTCTCCATCCTTCGCTTTATTGTGAAGGTTGTTGAGAGCATGGTGGCCTGACAGCTCCCAGTGTTCCTGGAGGAAACCGATTATCTGGATCCGTACCAATCGGGTTTCAGGCCTGGGTACAGCAGGGAGACAGCATTGGTCGCTCTGGTGGATGATCTCTGGAGGGCGCGGGATAGGGGTCACTCCTCTATCCTGGTCCTGTTAGATCTCTCAGCAGCTTTTGATATCATCAACCATTGTATCCTACTGCGGCACCTCGAGGGATTGGGAGTGGGGGGCACCGTTTTATGGTGGTTGTCCTCCTACTTCTTGGGTTGTACACAGGTGGTGTTGGTGGGGGGCAGAGATTGGCCCCCAAGGCCCTCCTTTGTGGGGTGCTGTCACCCCTCCTGTTCAACATCTATATGAAGCCGCTAGGTGAGATCATCTGTGGTTTTGGGGTGAGGTATCACCAGTACGCTGATGATACCCAGCTTTTTATCTTCACCCCAAACCAACCCAGTGACGCCCTCAACATGATGTCCAGGTGCCTGGAAGGAGTACAGGTCTGGATGGGGAGGAACAGGCTCCGGCTCAACCCAGCTAAGACTGAGTGGCTGTATGTACCAGCATCTCGAGTTATCCAGGACATTCCACCTCTGGCTATGCGGGGAGAGATGCTGCCCCCCATAGATAGGGTTCGCAACTTATTTATTTATTTATTATTTATTTATTGATTTGACTTGTATCCCGCCCTCTCTCCAAAAAGGACTCGGGGCGGCTCACAACTAAAACCATACAATAAATTAATTAAATAAAACCATATTAAATAGAACAAGTCAAATTCATACAAAACCCTAAAATGATTAAAACAAAATCATCCTCCCCCAAGAGGTGAGCACTGCCCGAACTGTCCAAACAACCAGGTCTTTAAGTCATGGCAGAAGGTGCAAAGGTCAGGGGCCAAACGGAGCCCCAGGGGAAGCTTGTTCCATAAAGTGGGAGCTGCCACAGAATAGGCCTTCCCCTGGGACACTGCCAAGCGACACTGGGTCGCAGACGGTACCCCAAGGAGCCCCTGTCTGTGCACTCCTACAGGGCAGTTGGCATTCGATGCCAGCAGGAGTCGTTCTCGTAAATGCCCTGGACCCATGCCTTGTAGGACTTTGAATGTTAATACCAGAACCTTGAATCTCACCTGGAGGGCAATTGGTAGCCAATGTAGGCTGCGCAGAAGGGGCGTAACATGGGAGTACCAGGAAGCTCCCATCACAACCCGCGCGGCCACATTCTGCACTAGTTGAAGCCTCCGGATGGTATACAAGGGCAGTCCTAAATAGAGAGTGTTACAGTAGTCGAGTCAAGGGATGACAAGTGCCTGAGTGATTGTGCGCAGGGCATCTTGGTCCAGATATGGGCGCAACTGGTGAACCAGTGAGACCTGGGCAAAGGCCCCCCTGGCCACGGCTCCCACCTGCTCCTCTTGGGTGTCCTCCTGGATGCACGGCTCAGTTTGGAGGAGCAGGTGGGAGATGTGGCCAGGGGGGTATTTGCCCAGCTTCGTCTGGTGCATCAGTTGTGCCTCTATCTGGACCGAGATGCCCTACGTACGATCACTCATGTGCTCATTACCTCCCATCTGGACTACTGCAATGCTCTTTACATGGGGCTGCCCTTGAAGACCACACGGAGGCTTCAACTTATCCAGAATGCAGCAGCACGCGTTGCGGTGGTAGGGTCCCAATACTCCCCTATCACACCCCTTTTGCGCGAGCTGCACTGGTTACCTGTTGCCCTCTGTGTGAGATTCATGGTGCTGGGGTTGACCTATAAAGCCCTTCATGGCTTAGGACTGGGGTATTTGTGGGGAACCGTACTGCCAGTAACGGCTTCCCAATGTCCCGTGCACTCCCATAGGCAGGGCCTCCCTGGGGTGCTGTCGGCCAGACAATGTCGGCTGGCGACCCCTAGGGGTAGAGCCTTCTCTGTGGGAGCACCCACCCCATGGAATCAATTGCCCCTGGAGCTTCGGGTGGCCCCTGACCTCTGACCCTCCCGCCGTGGCCTAAAAACATGGCTTTTCCAACTCGCCGACCCGGACTGATGGAGGGGAGGGGATTTTAGCTATAGTTTTATATATTTTATTGGCTTAGTGAGATTTCATATTTAATTGTTTTTTAACTTTTGTATTGTTCTCTTTTATTATTGTAAGCCGCCCTGAGTCCTTCGGGAGATAGGGCGGCATAGAAATCTCATTAAATAAATAAATAAATAAATAAATAAATAAATAAATAAATAATAAGGCAGAACATCCCCTCTATAGTCCTTGGTGAGCTAAAATATAGCATATGAACCTGTGGGGAGTCCCACCCACTCACCCTGTTTGATCTTTTCAGATTTTTGAGCAAATAAGCAATGTCTTTGGAGTGGGTCCCTTCTAGATCATGGCAATTTTCAGCTACAATGTTAAATTGTTATTTACCACTAGAAACCTTAGGGGGAAAACTATTTCCTAGCATAGTATTCATAGTATAGTATTCAGAGTCTTCAGAGTGGAATTACCATCTTCTTTGCCTTGGATTTCAGTCATCTTCTTGCTCCTTTCTTCTAGCTCATGCAAGATCACATTTGCACAGAGTTTACACAGAATATTTTTGATGGAGTGCAAGGTATTGGAAAAGCTGCAGGAAGTCAAGGGATCTCATGAGGAAAAACAGGAAATTATAAATGGGGAACTATAAGCATAGAAATGGCTGGTGATAGGGAATACAAGAGGGTGTGTGTGTGCTAACATCTGAAGAATGAGGGAAGGGAAGTAGACAATAGTAAACTCTGCAATAATATGTCATCAACTAAATCTTAAATAAAAGGAAAAGAAAATTATGAAGCATTCATTTTTATTGGTCCTAAATAGTCCATTGTGCTACGTGTTCAAACAGATTAAAATGAAGCCATAAGCTCTCTTTATCCCAGATATTAAACATAGTGAAATGTAATGGACTTGACACAAATATCTTTTCCAGAATGTAGGAATTTATATAGAACATGGTTTTTAGTCCATGAATCCTCAAGGATAATTAGGATAAGAGAGGAAGGATGCAGACCATGGCTTTTTGATTTGACTCTTACCTACAATTCTATCACAGATTCTGTCACTGGTCTTTGGTATTATTGATGCAAAATGTAAAACATGTTTTTTTAACAAACAGGAAAGACAGAGAGGAAAAGCAGATCATTTTGGTAGAAATATCCTCTTTGTACTGACAAATGATCTTGGAACAGAACGCCACTACTCATAGTTAGACAATCTTCTTTGAGCAGGCATCTACTACTTCCATCAATAAGGACCAAAAAAATCTGCCTTATCCCAAGTGGGACCATTGTTTTCAAAATAGAGGCTCTACCCACAAAGATGTAGCCTTTTCCAATCCCAATTTTAGAGACTGAATGATCTCTTGATTAGTGCTTCTTGCGCTCAGGTATTAAACTAAATTGTCTTTCGCAAAGATCTCTTAGTTGCATGGGATAAATCTCATTAGCCTCCATGACCTTTTTTAAACACAGATTGTAAACAGTCCGATTATTTGTTTCTCTGCAGTTATGTGCCATTCAGGAATGCAGTCCAAGATCAATAGGTGGATCTTTATTTTGTTTTAATTGATTCACTCAAACGAAGTAAATTTAGCTTTTATCTGATTAGCCTCAATACAGATACTTTTTCAGGTTTTAGGAGTTAATCATTTCTAATCAAGCTTTAAAAATTTCATATTTCATAACATTGTGCTGAATGATATGTGTTTTAGCTTTTTCAACCAGACAAGCACATACTCCACTCCTAAATAAATGCAAGGGTTTAATACAATCACCACCTGGAATCTAATGTCAGACAAGAGGCCGGAGTCTTTAGCCTGGGAAGCAAAACCTTAAAACCAAAAATTAGCACAAATATCCTCTTTTGATATTCTTTTTTTAACCTACTACCATATATTTTCTTCAAAAGCCACAACATGTTTTCCCCACTCTACAGAAGTCATGGCAATAGGATACATTCTTTTTGTATATAACTTTTATAGTTTTATCAATGTATAAAATACAAAAAAAATAGAAAAATAGGAAATTAAGGAAAGAAAAAAGAAAAGGGGGGAGAAAATATGAGCTGCAAGGGGAAAAAGAAAAAAGCATTGACATCCAACTCTTTTTAGCACAAGATAACAAGATAACATCACAACCTCAACTTTTTACTTTTACACATTAGTAGATAACTAGCCATTTCTATAACAACAAATCTATCTAATCAGCAAATCCAAGTCAAAGTTTCATTGTTTTTTCACAAACACAAAATCCAGAAGTGATACCAAATAAAAAAAACATAAATATATTCTCCTCTTTGAATAGAACAATTAGTTTTGATTGACAATAGGATACATTTTTGATTTGGTTTGGTTCTAAATTTGATTGAACATTATAAGTTTAATATTCTCATTTTCATTGTGTGGGTTCATTACTATCTTAAAATTTTTGCTGCATTTAAATATCCTGCACATGTTCCAGCAAGCTTTATTTCTTTAAAACATTGAACAAAAATCTATCTTCTAAAAATCGAAGTATGTATTGCACATAGGCTGTCAATCCTGTCAATCCAACTCCATGTTTTATATAACAAAATATGTCAGAGAAATTTACTAGCTCTAAAAAGTGCTTTACCTCTACTATCATCCTATCATTCCCATACTATCATATGGGAAAAGAACCTAACCTGCATCAATGTTTGCCACATTTAGAAACAAGCTTCCTGATTTCCATTATAGCAGTAGCGGAACTGTATATGGAAGAAACCATTGAATTCCAGACATATTAACTGTTCATAAAAGGTGAGATTTCAGGAAATATCCTGAAAGGCCAATTTCACTCTATACCAAACAAGTTTCAAGCATATCATGCTTGCTTTGAGTGTTCTAAAAGTAACTTTCCATAACATAAATGTAAAAAATGGGGTTATTGTTTTTTTAAGTATTAATTTTCATTTTTACTATCATCCTTTATCTTCTTCTTAGTGCACAAGTGAGAACCTTTGTGTAGCTAAGTCCTTATAAAGGTATCCATTATATATGCAACTACTTCAAGGACTCAACTGATAGTTATTCATCTCCTCTGCCGGGTCAGAAGCTCAGATCCCATGTTGTCCCATTATGACAAAATGTGTCCAATTGTCAGTCCATGCCCCTCTACATTTTCCTTGTTCAGCAAGAGGCCTTGGGTTAAGAAGAAGCCTGTTGTTATTATTATGCATTAGGTCAGACTATTCAATTTGTACCAGCTGAAGAGTTTTTCTGAAAGTGTGCCAGTTACAGCTAAAGAATCTCTGCTAAGACCAGGAGATCCACTCAACAATAAAACTCACTGACCTTGAGTCTACTTGCTAGATTAAAATTTCCAGGAGAGACACAAAGAAGATAATTCTATTACAAGCCAGTTGCAGGCTTTTTATAATAATACAATATAATTATATAGATACACCTAGAACTACGCCGTCTTTGGTCCGATCTAAGTATAGTATATAAAATCATACATTGCAATGTCCTTCCAGTCAATGAATACTTCAGCTTCAACCATAACAATACAAGAGCACACAATAGATACAAACTCATGGTTAACCGCACCAAACTTGATTGCAGGAAATAAGACTTCAGCAACAGAGTGGTCAATGTCTGGAATACTCTACCTGACTCTATGGTTTCTTCCCCAAACCCAAAAACTTTAACCTTGGACTGTCTACTATTGACCTCACTCCTTTCCTACGAGGTCTGTAGGGGGCGTGCATAAGCACACCAAAGTGCCTACCGTCCCTGTCCTATTGTTTCTTTTATTTTCTTATATGTATTCATGTATTTATAACTATGTTTATACTTATACCTATTATCTTGTAAGCAATTGACTAATCAGATAAATAAATAAAAATAAATAAAATAAAATAAAAGTTTATTCAAACAAATGCTATATTCACCTATGATTGATAATCATTCATGAACAATTTACTTCTGCAATAGCATTAAGCAAATGCCATGGGAAGACAAAGCCAGGTTGCCATAGTAGTTACTAAACTAGAAAGCAGGATACCTTAGGCTGGATGACTTTGAGCCAATTGTTCTCAGAAGGCAATGGCCAACCACTTCCAAAAATATTGCCAAAAAACCCTGCGTGGACTTGTCTAGGCAGTTGATAGGTGTCAAAACTGTTTTAAAGGCACATGCCCATATGTTGAAGAACGCCTGAAAGGCAAGGAAAATTAGTTAAGTATGCAAGAAAGGTTGGCTCTAGAAGATTTGATATCTCCAAGTTAGCCTTTTGCTCAACCAAAGCATCTCTAAGTCTTTCTCAGTCTGTCCCAGTGGCTCCTCTTTGGCTGTGCTCCTTTAATGGCAATTTGTTTAAACAACCAGGTACTTGGTCTGCTACTTAGTATTCTGTTTCTTTCAGCAGTAGAATCTTTATTGTGGAATATTATTTTCCCAGACCCTGTGGGATTGCATCCTGTTCCTAAAAATAATTCTCTTCAATTCAGTTAGACACCCTTTGAGGAAATTGTGGTCTTTTCCTGTTACCTGCCCAGTTCAGTGCCCAGTAAGAAGCACTACACTTAGTAACTTTTGAATGAACATGCATAAGATTGGCCTGTTAGTTCTTCATTTGATGGAGGCTGAAATAAGTGCTTTGCACTCATCAGATTAGGCAATCAAGCTGGGATCCAATTTCTTTCCCTTTCAACAGTATTATTTTACTCATTGCAAAATTGAAAGTGACACTGCCAAATAACGTAGGCCTTAGAAAAATGTATATAATAAAGCTAAGAGCTTAACAATCCCTATAGCTTCAAAAATGCTTTTGTAATGTTATAATCAAAGTGTCAGAGAAGACCAAGTGCTAAATAAAATTGTTTTAGACTGTTATTCTAAACCATCTAGATTCTGAGGCTCTAATCCAATACTGATTGGAATTAATCAGTCAACTATACAGCTAAAGGGAATTTGGGAAAAGTAAATCTCTCACTGCTTCTACCCAGTCACTAGAAATTGATATTATCTAGCTAGATTATTAGTAACATATCTGACATCATTGGTAGGCTTGAGTAACTATTTGGCCTCATTATCTATATTTCAAGCAGGTTCCTGTGTGGATCATTATTTTCCTAAGCAGATAGGACTATAGTTACTTTGAAGCTTTAACATGTATGATGAATAGTTTCAATATTTGGTTTCCTTATATTTATATATAGTTACATAGTGTGAGCAGATCAAAAGAGTCTAGATGACCACTTAGGATCTCCAGGAAGATGTCTTTTTATTCCAAGTCTAGATCACATAGATATCAATCATAAACTACGTGCCTTTTATAATGCCAATTGATAGACTGAATAACCAAAGACAAACCAGGAGTTATCCATAATATATAACACAACAACTTGAAAACCTCTACTGCAGGGCTGTCAAACACCCAGCCCACCCAGTTTAGCAAAGCGGGGGAAAGTCCCAATACGTCATGTAAGGCTGTCGTGACAATGCAAGTTTGGCACCCCTACTCTACTGTATGCGGGACAAGCAGGAAGAAAACTGAGGAAACATATCCCATGAACATCAGCTAGCTTTCTAGTGGATAATCCATATATAAATAATCATCAAACTTCACCTTCCACCACCCCTATGGACTGATAAAGTTACATAGCCTGGTAAGTAAATGGCTATGAGAAAAGCTCAGAGAACACTAAGAACCCAACAATTCAACTCTGAGCTACATATATTCTCCACTATGGCAAACAGGTAGCAGGAGCAAGCATCAACAGTTCAAAATGATCATTTTATCATATTGCATGAAGTGATTGAGGCCCTCTCCGTACTGAAGAGAAGATAGTTCCGGAGGCATTACCTAATCAGGTTAGGAGAAGAAAATATGGATAATATCAATGAGAGTAGGCTAATTGAGCAGAAAGCAATTATCTACACCAAGTATAGCCAAGTAATTCTTCTCGTTCACACTATCCATCTATATAAACTTTCTAATGCACGAAGAAGAGGAAAGGAGAGGAAAGAGATAGAAGAAAAGCAAACCCTTCTTTGATCCCACAAGGAGATTTCTCTCTAAATAATGGCTATTTTGAAAACTTCTGCAAATCAAGACCACAATCTTCTTTCCTCTTTTGCTTAATAGGCAAAAATAGAAGGAAAGAGAGAGTTCAAGGGAGAAAGTGGGAGAGAGATGCAGCTGTCTAGTTTTGGTTCCATTTCATCCTCCAATATCTTCCCCTCTGCACCCACTCTAGAAAGCTGTTTTTGATCTCCCACTACAAAGACCAAAAATCACAGTCCTGGGATTTAAAGCTATGATGACTTCTCAGTGCTATAGGCAGTGCAGGAAAACAACAGATTTGTTGCCAATTTATTGAATTTAATCCTGTTTGAAAGCAAATTCTTTACTTCAAGTAGGGAAATTTGCTATCACCTTGGACATGTTGCAAATATTTTGAACGTAAAATCCTAGGAGAGCTTTACAACGTAACATTTGTGAAAAATTGAACACTTCTTCTACTGCCTACTGTTGTCTCTATTATTTTACAAGTTTGGGCTTGGAAATTATGGGATTCCAACACAATGCACAATTATTATTTTTCCTAGCATGAAACAAACTCCAAAGCAGCAATACACTGGCAGAAATAATCCTGTCAGATTTGGCAACTAGAAGGCACAGGAACACATCCAGGTCTTATATTTCTTTATGCCAACTTTAGGACATCATTTGTCTGCCCCGTACAAATTCATGCTGACTTATTATACTGAAGTAATAATGATGAAGATGGCAATTGTAACATCAAAGCTGTATGCATGTATTAGTCTGATCCATTTTAAATGCTACCAAATTATGTTATCTACTGTAAATTAATATACAGCAAATGAAAATACAGGAAGGGAAGGGAGGGGAGGGAGGGAGGGAAGGAAGGAAAGGAAAGGAAAGGAAGGAAAGGAAAGGAAAGGAAAGGAAAGGAAAGGAAAGGAAAGGAAAGGAAAGGAAAGGAAAGGAAAGGAAAGGAAAGGAAAGGAAAAATCTACTAACAGGAAAACAACTTAAATCAATTTTGCCAGTTTGCTTGAAAATTCTTTTCACTGCCCTCAGTTTAAAAAGAGGACTTTTCTTTTACAAATATAAACAAAGAATATCAATGCTATAGGTCAGGTAAGATTACATCCTTCTTATTTTGGGAAGTAATTGTTTTGACTTGTATTTGTCCATTGTAATTGTCCATTCATGCATGAAGCTTGAAACTTGGATTAATACTAAAAACTGGTAATATAACCAACAAAAAACATGCCCACCAACAGCAATCACAGTAAAATCATTGATTTGCTATAGTTAATGTGGCAGAAAGAGGATGCTCTTAAATACCTGGAAAAGAATCATATTTAATTTCATTTCATTTCATTTTTGCCTCATCTTGACTGTGCCCACTTTTAAAAATGATAGGTCTGGGTGTGTCACCCAGCAAGGCTGCAGGCCTACAAATTTACTTTCTTAGTTTTAAAAACAACAATTTGACAAGGGCTTCATTTGCTTCATGTTCTTTTAGCCACTGAGATAGATCATGCTTATCTGTAAATATTGATAGAACTGAAAACTCATATACTTTCTCCAAAGATCACATTCTCTTATCTTTAATTAGGTTCTTATTTGTCTTCTTTGTTCCTCCACATGAAATCTTGCCAATCCGGAAATGAATTGGTGTTCTAAATCACAAGCAATAATAGGAAGAAAGCTAGGCACTGTTCACTTTTGAATTTCTCCTACTTAAAAAGGGCAACAAAAGCAGCATTGAATATGTAATGTTTTTGGTAACACAATATAGTCTGTTTTTCATCTTTTCTAGTGATAAAAATGCATGAAATGTTTTCCAGAATAATGTTAGTCTAGAATGGTAAAAAGAAAGCAAAGTGAACAAAAGAATGACTGGGGGCGTCCCTTTTATTTTAATTAAAGACAATGGGTCCATGTTTGTGTGAAATTATGGGACGGATTGGTTCCTTTTTTGAACATTTGGAGAGCTCTAATTCTCTGACTCCCCTGTAAATGCATTAAATCTATCCGAAGGCTTAACGTATGTTCTTTTGACTCCAAATAGAAATAGACAGGAAGTTGAAATGATTATATTTTAGTGGCATAATCTAATGGGACTTTGCGGGCTGCCAGAAATATGCTTGGAAGCCATAGGTAGTGCAAGAACTCTGAGTTGTCTGTTGTTGGAACAGAGGCATCTGCTGAATACAAGGTCAGATTTGCGGTTCATCACATTCACTGTTGCCTATTCGTGGGCACTTCCCTGTATAGCAGAAGTCTCTTATCTAACCTTTTCAACCAACGCAGATCTCAGAGAATGAACACAGGGCCTTCTACAGATAAAGAAAATGCTTTATTGCTCATCTGAAGTTATTCCCTAAGAAAAATATATTTTAACACGGAAAAGCAGTCTTTTTCTATATGGTGCTTTTGAGATACTCTGGGCAGAAATCCAGATCTCAGTCATGTCACTGCATGTTGTGATTAGCATTATCAGTTGCTCAGGCTAGCCAAAATAAATAAATCCATTATCGTACACTGCTTGTTAATATTGTCAGATTCCTTTAGCTTTGAGATCACAAGGTGCACTACAATAATTCTCAAGCTAATTGCTCTTCAGAAATGTTGTTGGCTGCAACTCGCAGAATCCCTGTTTTCTTACTAATTGGGAATTTGATGATTTACAGTCTCAAAACATATGGAAGGTAATGAGTTTGGAAAAAGTGTATTATCAGTTCAAGCCTAGTTCACTTTTTTTTCAATTTCTATGGCTGCTCATACTATTTCATACTAAAAAGCTTGCTTTTTATTTACTCACTTATTAGACTTTTATTTCACCTTTATTACTTTATAAGTAACTCAACATGATGAACATACATAATACTCCTTTGTCCTCTTGTTTTCCCCATAACAACATGGGGAAATGTTTGTGAGGAACATTGGACTGAGAGAGAATGACAAACTCAAAGTCACCCCTGCTGGTTTTTATGTCTTTGCAGAACTAGAACTCACTGTCTCCTTGATTGACATGGCTAAATAAGAAAAAAATAGATTTCTTTACACAGTACCTTCCTAATCTAATCTACCTGCTCAAGTGAAAATTAATAAATTAATCTATCTCATTAGGAATTAAAATACAATGTAGGAAGTCTATGTTGTTTCCACTTATATATTTTAACTAGACTGATAGTCTAATAGTTGTTCTTTTCCCTGTTGCCCCTTTGGCTGCTTTCTCTTACTCTTACTGCATTACACTCAATCCCTTTAATTTATCCTAACTAGCACACATTGCTCCACATCACAGCTACTTCAGTCCTAAAATCTGGCACTCAGATTAGCGTGGAAACAACTTAATCCTTATGGACTCTTCTCATTCAGACTTTGAAAGGGCTATCTTGATGGATGGTCAGCTTGGAGTGCCAGTACAAGCACACTCTTGTGATGTGAAGATGTGAAGCCATATAAATATAATAAATAAATTATACCAGATGAGGGTTAACTAGTTAATGAGGAGCCACAACTTGACAGGATACCTAGCCCAAGAGTACACCAAAAGTTATGAAGAGTAGAGCAGAAGCGCTCAGCTTGGGAGGAAAGCACAGGAATTTTTATGTGGTAGCAATTCTGATTCTTTAAAAGCAGTCTTTGTGTTCTCTTTCCTTTATTGGGTTGATATGAGCTGCACTGGTTACCAGTTGCCCTCTGGGTGGCTGAGCCTTCTCGGGGTGCCGTTGGCCAGTCAATGCCGGCTGATGGCGCCGCCCAGGGGTAGGGCCTTTTCTGTGGGGGCACCCACCCTTTGGAACAAGCTTCCCCTGGAGCTCCGGATGGCCCCTGACCTCCGATTCTTCCGCCATGTCCTAAAAACTTGGCTGTTCCAACTAGCCTATCCGGACTGATGGAAAAGCGGGGAGGGTCTTTAGTAGTTGTCTATATACTTTAATTCGATCTATGAAATTGGCAACTTGGTTGGGCCTTGGTGGTGCAGGCTGTTAAATGCCTAGCACTTAAGTTCCAGCTGCCTGCAATTACTGCAGGCTCGAATCCCACCAGGCTCAAGGTTGACTCAGCCTTCCATCCTCTCGGGGTAGGTAAAGTGAGGACCCAAGATTGTTGGGGGCAATAAGCTGACTTTGTAAAAATGCCGCTTAGTAATAAGCAGGCATATACAATGGAATGAAGGCTATTGCTGAGCGCATTGGGTTGTATCCCAAAAATTGTAAGCCGCCCTGAGTCTTCGGAGAAGGGCAGCATATAAATGTAATTTTTTAAAAAAACTTAATTAACTTTAATGTTTATATTTATATTGTTTATTTTTTAGTATTGTAAGCCGTCCTGAGTCCTTCGGGAGATAGGGCGGCATATAAATCTCATAAATAAAATAAATAAATATATTTTTTCTATTATGATCCCCACTTGACCTGCTCCTTCAGATCTTCCAACAGTGCATTCATCACTACTGTACCTTAGTCCATTCACCTTGCTGATGTTCTTCCTCTTGTTTCTTTCTTCCAGCTTTCCCACATATACAGCCTTCTCCAGAGAGCTATGCCTTTATCAATAAAGGAGACTATTTGTATCTCAGTGTTGAAATGAGGGGTCCTTGGTGCTCTCTGATCTTGCTTGTTTTCTTGCAGACATTTCATTACCCTAAGTAGCAATAACAATAGTACTTAGACTTATATACCGCTTTATAATATTTTACAGCCCTCTCTAAGTGATTTTACAGAGTCAGTGTTAAGTTCGCATAGAGAGACAAGACGCGGAGTGCTTCAGCTCTTATTTATTGTGACTTTCAGCTCAGAATGGACCGAATGGCTCAGCCACGGCAGCTATTTATAGCCGACTGCCGCCACTGCCAGCCAATCAGAATGCAGGACTTTCCCGCACTTTTACAACCAATGATTTCAAACACTTTACTTCAATAACCAATCAATTCAAACTCTGCATACATAACACCCCTCCCCACTAGGTTTGGTCCATACTCAAACCCCATCTATCTAATATACTCTTGTAAATAGATGGGGCTCTTACAGGTACGTTTAGACCTGCGTGGTTCTGGAGTTTTAAGAATCTCACATTGTGATGAAGGAAAGGTATCTGCCAACATTCCCTTATTAGGGCTTCTTGTACTGTTAGAACCTGTTTGGTTACCCCAACCTGGTCTCTCCTGCCAATCCATTTCCAACCCTGTGTTATCCTCTAAGTCTGGTAATGAAGTGCAACTTTCCATTTGTGAAAATTGTTGCTGGCACTGTGACAGGTTTTGGGGTTGTTCCTGTCGTGTTAGCTCATTACACATGGGGTTGATTCCTACTTGCTCACTACCTCCATTATCTCCCCTTCCCCTAGGAAAGGCTGAGGTAGGAGGTCCAGAGAGGGGCATGTGTGAAAGTCCATAGGCTTTCTGGACCATAATTGGTCTATGTGCCTACTCCATAAAACACCATCCTCGGTTTGAACCCTGTAAGACTTTGGGCCTGTAACCTGGGTTATTTCTGCAGGGATCCATAATGGTTCACCCAGAAGGTTTTTAGCATAAACACAATCGCCAATGGAAAAACAGCGAGTTTTGCTATGGAATCTAATGGTGCGTTGGGTGCGTAAGTGGGGTGAAGACAGTCCAGTGTAGACCTGAGTTTTCTACCCATCAAAAGCTCGGCAGGGGTTAAATTAGTGGATGGATTAGGAGTGATGTGCTGGATACTGAGTAGTTTTTCAACTTTCTCAGTAATGTCCCCTGGACCCATTTGTTGGAGCTTCTCTTTAGTGAAGCGCACCATGCGTTCAGCCCGGCCGTTAGTCGAAGGATGCCCAGGGGCTATAAGGGCGTGTCTGATACCCTGTTGGGCTAAATATGATTCAAATAGGTTAGCAGTAAATTGAGGGCCATTGTCAGAAACAAGCACATCAGGTAGTCCGTGCGTTACAAAAAGTTTCTTAAGCTGTTTGATAACAGCCTCTGCTGTGGTGGATGACATGGGAATAACCTCTAACCATCTGGAGTATGCATCTACCACAATGAGAAAGGTGTGTCCTCTGGTAGGGCCAGCAAAATCAATATGAATCCTGGACCAGGGGCCCCTAGGACATTCCCATTCCTGTATGGGGGTGATAGGTGGTGCAGGCCTTGTTTCCTGACAATTTGGACAGGATGCAACCCAGTTTTCAACCATTTTGTCAATACCTGGCCACCATACATAACTCCTGGCCAATCCCTTCATTCTGACAATTCCCAGATGACCCTCATGTAACATTTCCAAAACCTCTTTCTGCAGTTTTGCAGGAATAACTACCCTGTTACCCCACAATATACATCCCCTTAAAACAGACAGTTCTGTTTGTCTTGATTTGAAAGGTTGGGAGACCTGAGGTAGATCCTGTAGTGGCCAACCTTTTTTAATCCAACCCACAATAGGAGCCAATAAACTGTCTTTGGCTGTTTCTCTTGCGATTTCTGCAGCATGGACTGGAAGCTTGGCAATAGTCTCTAGAAAAAAAAAGTGTAAGTTTCAGGAGCAGGGTCCTCAGTGCAAAGGAAGTGGGCAGCGACTCAAAGCGTCTGCATGCCCAATGTTTTTCCAGGTCTATGGAGAAGTTCATATGAATAAGCAGCAAGGAATTCAGTCCATCTCATCATTCTGGGCGACAGAATGATTGGCGTTGGTCTATCACTGACCACAATGCCCAGAAGTGGTTTGTGATCTGTGACAATGGTGAATCTTCTTCCATACACGTATTCGTGGAACTTCTTGACTGCTGCAACAATTGCCAATGCTTCTTTGTCCAGCTGACTGTAGTTCCTCTCTGCTTTAGTCAGTGTGCAGAGTAAAGGCAATAGGAGCTTCCCTGCCACTGGGAAGCATGTGGCTCAACACCCCCCCCCCCACTCCAAAAGGGGATGCATCACAAGTTAACACTACAGGTAAATTCTCAGAAAACTGGATCAATACACATTCAGAAGTGATTTGTCTCTTGATATTGTTAAATGCTGCTTCTTCTTTTCTGCCCCAGACCCATGCAGATTTTTTATCCAATAATCTATGTAAGGGTTCCGCAGTGGTTGCTTTCTGAGGTAGAAACATATGGTAGAAATTAATAAGTCCCAGGAATGCCTGCAAGTCAGTTTTGCATTTTGGTCTTGGGGCTTCCTTGATTGCCTGGATTTTGGCTTCTGTGGGGTGGATACCATGTTTATCAATCATATAGCCCAAAATTCTACTTTGTCAGTTCTTAATGTGCATTTCTCTTTTTTGACTTTTAACCCTGCTTTTCTGAACCTGGTCAGCACTTCTCTGAGTCTTTCATGTAGCTGAGTGTCATTTTTAGCAGAGATTAAAACGTCATCAAAATAAGGCACCACCCCAGTCAAACCTTGTAACATTCTTTCCATAAGGCTTTGAAATATGCCTGGTGCCACACTTACTCAAATTGTAACCTCTTGCATTTGAAAGCACCCTGATGGGTTACAATGGTTTGCGCTTCTGCAGTTTTTTCGTCTACTGTTAACTGCTGGTATGCTTGGGCAAGGTCCAGCTTGGTGAAAACAGTGCCCCCGCCCAGAGAGTGCAATAAATGGTGAAGCACTGGGACTGGATATGCGTTCTGTTGTAACGCATGGTTCAATGTCCCCTTGTAATCCCCACAGATTCTCACTGTACCGTCAGCCTTGACTGGCGTGACTATGGGTGTCTCCCACCTGGAGTGATCTGTGGCCTCCAATAGCCCTTGGGCTATCAATTTATCCAATTGTTCATTGATTTTTTTCTTTCAAAGCAAAAGGTACTCGCCTGGGTTTTAAACGGATTGGCTGCACCTTGGGATCTAGATTGAAAGTGATAGGGGTCCCCAAGTACTTGCCTAATCCGTTGCTGAAGACCTCTGGAAATTCAGACTTCAACGACTCCTCCCATTCAGTGTAGCTCACGTGGTTGATGCCAGTCACTTCGATACCCAGTCCAGTCCCAGCAAACTTGGGCAATCTTTGTCCACGATGGTCAGTGGTAGGAATTTGGTGTGGTTTTTGAATTTCACTTGTTCCAACTACTGGAATCTTGTTCCCTTGGTAGTCTTTGAGTGTTAGCACTTGCTTTTTGAAGTGAGTCTTTTGTATATTAGGTACTAGTCTCTGAATAGTGTCCCATGACACCATAGATAGGTATGAACCTGAGTCCACCTCCATTTGACAAGGTCTTCCCTCGATAAGTACCTTGACATGCACCTTCCTATTGTTCAATGAAGAGGAATGACCAATAGTTACAGTTTGATGAGTTTCGTTTTTCCCGCTTGCTTCTGTGCTGCGGCCCATTTTCTCGCTGGCGTTGTTTGGTTTGACTTCTCTTTCTTTGTTGTTTGAAGCAAACTTCCTTCTGTGTGGTGGAGTTCTAGAGGATTTGCAGACTCTTGCAATGTGCCCTCTTTTTTCGCAGCGGAGGCAAGTGGCGTCCAAGAACTTGCATTCAGTGTGGGGTGGTTTCCCCCACAACCTATGCAATGGAATTCTCGCCTCTTTTTTCCCAAGTTGTTCCATTTCTGCTCCATTCTGAGTCTGTTAATTTCTTCTTCCTCTCCGCTGTATTCTGACCCAGATTCAAGCTCATCAAAATGTGTAGTGGTGGTCTTTTCACCCTCAGAATGGAACGATGTTTTGCTCATCTTCCTCATTGTGGCAGCTGAATTCTTTGTAGCTTCTGCTGAGATTGCTTCATCGATGGCTTCCTTCAGCGTAATTTTTGGTTTCATGAGTAATTTGCTCTGTAAAACTTTGTCTTTCAGGCCTAATACAAAACGATTGCGCATGGCCTCCTCTATCACGCTGAATTCACAGGCACTCCCAATATTCCTTAGACTTGCCATGAAGTCACTGATGCTTTCATCATCACCCTGATCGTGGCGGTAAAACTCATGTCTTCTAATGAGGCATGATACTTGGGGCATGTAGTGTGCCCTCAAGAGTCTCTCCAGGTCAGCCCATGCCATTACCTTCACGTCTGCTGGAGCTGCCAATGCCTTGGCCATCTTGAATACTGCTGAACTGCAGTACTTTAGAAAAACCGCTCTCTTCCGTTGCTCAGAAATCGAAGCCAAGTCGTTTCCTTCTAAAAACATCTGAAAACGATCTGCATATGACTCCCAGTCTTCGTTCTTTGGGTCGAATGGGGCTGGGGGCATGTTCAGCGCAGCCATCTCGCTCTTCTCTGTTCCACGTTGTCTTTTCCTTGGGAAAATCCCATCCTCATTGCCAGTGTTAACTTCGCATAGACAAGACGCGGAGTGCTTCAGCTCTTATTTATTGTGACTTTCAGCTCAGAACGGACCTGAATGGCTCAGCCACGGCAGCTATTTATAGCCGGCTGCCACGGCTGCCAGCCAATCAGAATGCAGGACTCTCCCGCACTTTTACAACCAATGATTTCAAACACTTTACTTCAATAACCAATCAATTCAAACTTGCATACATAACAGTCAGCATATTGCCCCCAACAATTTGAATCCTCATTTTACCCACCACTGAAAGATGAAAGGGTGGACTTGAGCCTGGTGAGATTTGATCTGCCAAATTGCAGGCAGACAGCTGTCAGCAAAGGTAGCCTGCAGAACTGCATTCTAACCACTGTGCCACAGAGGCTCTTTCCTCGTAACTAACTTCATCAGTGCTAATAAGAGTGCTGTTTTGCTGTCAGTTTATATTCTGGTGTCTTGCCTGTCTGTGGGGGTGGGGACGTGCTTAGATATTTTTTGGCTGGGCTGTTTACTGATGGTTCTTTGGCAGGTTCTTGATTGGGGTATTGTTTATTTGATTGTTGGTCTGAAGTTAACCTTGAAGTTAATCTATTATTGGTGGAGAGGTGCTGGAGTCTTTTTTGTTCTCTTTTGGGCTGGTTAATTGTTTCTTTTGCATAGTCTATAGATTTTGTTAATGTGTATGGTTCTATTGATGGCTGATTTGTCAGAGTGCCGCATTTCTAAAAATTCCCTGGCATTTTTGGATTTGGCCTGGTCTAGGATTGTCACATTTTCCTGATTGAGACCATGGTTAAATCTGTCTATATGTTGTGAAATTAAAGAATTTTTGTCATGTCTTCTGACTGCCAGTTGGTGTTCATGGATCCATTCAGCCAGTCTTCTGCCTGTTTGTCCTACATAATGGTTATAGCAGTTCTTACATTGTATGTTGTAGATGACTCCTATTTTTTCTTCTAGGGTTGCTGGGTCTATGCAAAGGCATAGGAGCGATGCCTTTGCATACTATGTCTGAAGTAGGATAATATAAGCCTGGTTATTTGTGCTCTGAGCGAGAATTGTAAGTTGATTGGTTCAATGATCCACTGGTTTGTTTTTTGGCTATCCATGGTATTCTCAGGAATCTTCTCCAAACACCAAATTTCAGAAGCATCAATAATCTTCCTACCTTACTTCTTCTAAAGTCCTTTTGCACCATCATCTTAATTCTTTTGGGACCTTCTGATACTAAACCTTTGGACTACCTCAGATTGTTGTCATTTTTCTGCTTCTAAATAAACTCTTACTAACAGCATATGGATTCCTCAACATCCAAAGCTAGCAAAAAAAATTGAACTTACTAAGACTTGCTCGCACCCTGTCTAAATAATTCCCTTATCACTGGCTGCTGTTAAAAGATTTACAACATGACAATTCTTGGACAGATTGTCAGACTTGCAATTGCATTGCTTTCTGTTTGTATAGAGGTGTGTAGGACAAATCTCCAAAGAGATCCCAGAGTGCTCAGCTTGAACCAGAAATCCTGGGGATTCTCAATTACTGAGATGTGATCAAAGGATCAGCAGCTCATTGTGCCAGCAAAGCTACGAAGTCCTTTTACCTCTTCAATCAATATATTTTCCTGCAATCTGGCCATCGTTTTATCATCTGTGCTGCAAGTGGAAAAGCTTTTAGCCACATTCCCAATATATCTATAAATTTAAAACTCTCGGGCTGAATTTGCCTTTGTTAAATACATAAACCTATTTGGGGTTTTAAGAAAATAATGGAACAATGTGAGTTAAATGAAAATGATAAAGGAGTCCCTGCAAATTTTACTTCGCTAGTCATTGCCGAATGTAGGGAGTGGTGCTCATCTCCATTTCAAGGCCATTCAGCCAGCGCTGTCCAAAGACATTTCCATGGCAACATAGAGAGCTGTTACCTTCCCACAGAAGTGTCTGTGGAGATTCTTAGTCATCCAGATCATGGTTGTCCCAAAGGTGCTTTTTTCAAATTATATGAAAAAGCACCTTTGGGATTCCCATAGAAGATACCTATTTGTCTACTTGCATTTCCATGCTTTCAAACTGCTAGGTTGGCAGGAGCTGGGATGAGGCTGGGAGTTCATCCCATCGTGTGGCACTCTTGAACTTGGGCTGCTGGCTTTCCAGCCAACAAACACAGTGTCTTAACCACTGAGCTACTGCATCACCCTAATGCGAGTTAAGGCTAACTCAGTCAGGAAGCTCTCTAAATAGAGAGCTTCCTAATTTCAAATGTATATTTTGATAAAGTCAGAATATTTATTACATCTTTATGAAAAGTACAAATATCTAACATTTCTCTATGAAAAATGGCAGCTCTTGTGACAATGGTGGTATTAATTTTCCCAATTTTAAAGACTATCAGTCAGCATCAGTGGTGGGATTCAAATATTTTTACCACTGGTTCAGTGGGCATGGTTTGATGGGCATGCACATGTACCAAATGCGCACTTTGTGCAGGTGCAGAGGCATTTGCTCAGGCACAGAGGCATTCTAACTTACCTCCTGCAAGCCTGCACGATCCCGATTGCTTCAGCAGCTGCCATGCGGCATTCTTCTGTGCCGCGCAAAGCAGCTACGCTTCAAATTCAGAGGATAAAGATGAATATGGGAGCCTGGGCAGGTGGGTGGGCCCAACAGTAGAGCAGTGGAGAGAACCGGTTCAGTCTCCATTGCTCATCGCTGCTACCGGGTCTGCAGAACCAGGCCAAACCGGTAGAATACCACCACTGGTCAACATATATCAATATTGCATTGAAATGAAAATGATATTGATTATCACTGTGGACTGAACTTGACAGTTATTATTTAGCATGACTGAGTTCCCGGCAAGTTCTTGGCTCTAAGTACAGTAGGAATTTGTTCATTTTTCCAGCAAAAGTGATTAAGCATATGTGGGTCTTATTGGGCAGATAATTAAATTTTGATTATAGTTCTCATAAGAAATGGATGCTCTGGAATAAATCTTATTTAGAAATAGCTGTTAATCCTTAACAAATAGGCTAAGAATATGATAGTTACTTTTAATCAGATAATAAGCAGCAATATTGACAATAGTGACATTTTACAAAAAGAGTATAATTTGCCTAAAATAGCTGAGAGCCGAGATCCAGTTTGGCATTGTAGTTAAGTCTAGCCTGATGACTTAACTATAATGTCTACAGCGATTCTCAGTCATCCAGGTCCAATTGTCTCCTGAAAAAGCACCTTTGAGACAACCATGACCTGGATGGCTGAGAATCTCTAGAGACTTTTAGCTATACCTTTGAATGGTGTGGGGATGGTCTGGATTTCCAGAAAAAGCCTACAGGAACCAGGTGACCCTGAGGACACAGATAAACCTCCAAGTGCTTCAATGACTCTCTAAAAGGATGCAAATAACCATCTGTCTGCAAGGAATATGAATCCTTCCATTCCCCACTGTCCTGTCAGAGCTGAAGAAGCTTCTTGGATGAGAAGCAAACATCTTCAAAAGGAGAAAACCAGAAAGTCCAGTTGCCTCCTGAAAAAGCACCTTTGGGACAACCATGACCTGGATGACTGAGAATCTCTACAGACATTGTAGTTAAGCCATCAGGCTAGAAACAGAGAGTCTCAGTTCTAGTTCTCCCACAGGCACTAAGCCAACTGATTGGCCTTGGGCCAGTCACTCTGTCTCAGCCCTAGGAAGCAGGCAATGGCAAACCACTTCTGAAAATGTTGCCAAGAAAACTTCAGGGTCTTGTCCAGGCAGTTGCTAGGAATTGAAACTGATCCAAAGGAGTGTGTATATACATACAGACACACACAAGTAACCAGAAAAGTAATGTATCATCTCATTATCATGAGCAGCTAAAGCTCTTATTATTTTTTAATCAGCTTCAGTGCCCTTATAGCCTCTGAAACTCCAAAGGCATAGAGTATATTGGGAAGGTCTTTGCTTAGGCTAAATCCACAGTTTATTATAAATTATTATTTTTAAATAAAAATGAATAGATCAGAAAATAGATCAGGTTTTTAGATATGTTTTATATGCTTTTTTAAAAAAAAATCTTTCTTTTTTTCAATGACCTTGTAACCCCTTTTATTGGGATAGAGTCAGGATGACTGAATAGAGCTGAGAATTTACTGGCCAGATTCCCATCTTTCTTGAATGAATATTCTTTATTGAACATTTAAAAAATAATAAAAGATATACAAACCAAATTGAAAAAAGAGAGAGAAAATGGAAAAGGAAAATATGAAAAGAGCAAGGAAAGAAAAAAGAAAAAGATTAAAGAAAAAATAGAGAAAATACTTCCAATCTTTATCACAACTAGTGCAGACCAAATTAATATCCTCCCATCTCCCTTATCAGGTTGCATGTATATGTCTCTTCTACCTGCAGCCCATCTTTTACCCATTTACAAATCCATTTATCATCAAATACGTCAATACAGTTGTCAACAAAAAAAGTTTGTAAGCCAAGCACACCTCAGAAAGACATTGGGAACAATAGTTGCCCAGAGTAACTTGGAAGCCCCCCTGAGTCACTTGGTTGAGTTGGTCAGCTATAGAATTTGAATAAATAATTTTTTTAAAAAACCCACCAGAGGGTCAAAACACCAGTTTCTCATAGAGAAGTTGCCCAAGACTCAAATCCAGACAGACCAGTCCAAGCACAACCTGGATTAGCTACAGGAAAACCTACAACTCAATGCCATATGCATGAATCTATATTATTAAGAGGAAAATGATTTTTTCTTGCTACTGTGAGGATTGTAGCTAAGCTCCAAAGGAACAGGGAAGCTTGAGGAAGGAAGCAACTTTATTTTGGTAAGGCCTGCCTAATACAGGACTTACAAGGGTGTATTTCCAAGGAAGTGAATCTGAACTATCGAATTGTTTTTCCCTTATAGAAATTTAATCTCAATACTTGTACAAAATCCCATCTTCACCAACTTTATCAGCCTAAGAACATTGCCAGATTCTATGTAATTCTTTACATTTCAGATCAGAGTGAGCTGCACAGGAAATCAGTCTGCAGTTTCTCCTTTATTGGATGGCAGAAAATCATTTAATACATCATTTTCAAATAAATCACTTTCTCCTGTGCCTAGTGGACCATGATGGAGATGGAAAATCCTTCCAATCTTAAAAATGTTAAAACCACACCAGAGTATCATTCAATCAAACTTCTGCACTTACCCATCTGTCAAAAACATATAGGGAAAACTCAGTGCTCAGCTGAACCCAGTTTCATAAAGGAGGTGCAAGAATTAATTTACTCTGCTTGCATCTGAGGCCAGGTTGGCTCTCCTGAACAATAGACTTCCACTGTTTTCAAAGCTATTAAAAACATATCTACAATGTTAAATGGTTGACTCAGCCTTCCATCCTCCTGGGGTAGGTAAATTGAGGACCCAAGATTGTTGGGGGCAATAAGCTGACTTTGTAAAAATGCCACTTTGGGGGGGGGCAAAAAGCCCTAGTAATAAGCAGGCATATACAATAGAATGAAGGCTATTGCTGAGCACATTGGATTGTGCTCCAAAGTTTGTAAGCCCCCCTGAGTCTCCGGAGAAGGGCGGCATATAAATGTGAATTTTTTAAAAAATTGCCAAATTAAACTTGCCAAATTTGCTACCAATGTAACTAATCCCACAAAAGCACATTTCCCCAAGCATAACTAATGTTGCAGGATCCAATCTGAGTCAGTCACCAGGACTAGAGGTTTATTCTTTCAAGCTTTTTGACTCATGCTGTAACCCATCCTCAGGGAATGCCTACTCTCCAGAATGTATGAATGTCCGAAAGGTTGGAAGAAGAAAACCTCTGGCCCCAGTGACTGACTTAGATTGGATCCTGCAACTTTATCCTTTCATTGGCATAACTGATGTGGCATCCATCTAAAGCAGGGCTGTCAAACTCCCAGCCCGCAAGTTGGATGCATCATGCACTGGCCACGCCCACACCCAGTTTAATGAAGGGGGGGGAAGTCCCAATACATCACATGATGCTGCCATGATGATTGTCAGGGTTCTGGCAGTTACTCCAATTAAATCATGAGCCTTGAGTCACACTCCAAAAAACCCATTGACAATGATGTTAGTCTGACACCCCTGATCTACAGGAAGGAAGGGAGGAAAGAAGGAAGGATATTCTTAACACATGACTTTGCTCCCATGTTTTTTTTTCTGTTTGATTTCTAATATTTTTGAATGTTTTGTATTCTGCAGGCTATATGGTCACCATAAATGAGAGGACTTGATTTTTAATCTTGTATTATGACTATCAAGTCAGGTGATTAATGGTATTAGAAATATTCAAGCAACTTTTTGGTAGAAAGGATCTGCTTTAGCTTGGCTAGAGCATCATTTTCCTCATTTAGATTCATTCATAGCTGCTATATTTAGAATACCAGACAACACAGCTTGTCCAATCTCACAGTTAACTTTGTCCATGTATTCTATATTTCTATATTGTCGTATGCTGTTCTTGTTCTATCTCTTTAGCATTCTCAATTATGTCTTGTTTTGTTCTGAGCTTTGTTCTTTGTTCTTTCCCCTAACAGAGTATTAGTGTTAACAACAATGCACAGCCTTTACTGATATCTAATGGGTAAGAATTGGCGGATTGAGAAACACTGTAACTGTCACAGGAGACCTCCATTGTAATTGTTCATTTAGTCACAAAACCTGCAGGTTGTTTCAGCTACAATATAGTAGCTCTGCCTATGTGTATAATCTCTGGATCATTAGAAACATTAGGGCTACCTTTTTGCCCTTTGCTATTTTGCTTGGCAAAACCAGTAGAAAAATGATTTATTAGTTATCAGAACTTGAGATACGATGCTCATAGATCATCTCAGGCTGATGTTTTCTGCATTTTCTCTTAATTTATGATGCATCAAAAGAAGAACCTGATTTCCATAGTTCTGAAGTTAGGGTGAACTCAGCTGATATTTGCTTGTCATTATCAAAAATCAAGGTTGCTGTTATTCATGTGTTCTTTAGTTTTCTTCTTCCCTGGTTATATTCTTAAACCACCATTACTCAGCTCATCTGGTGGGCATCAGGTTGAGGAAGTCTGTCCTGCATAACTCACCTAGAGAATTTATTTTCTCAGGTATCTGAATTTTGAAATGACCAACCCATTTTAGATCATATTTGCAAAAGACACATGTTTATATGAGACCCAAACTGACAACAGATACATTTTATATTTTGATGTTACCCGAGGAAAAGCATAAAATGATGTATCAAATAATTTGTTGTGTTCTATTTGGTTTCAAAATGTAAAATAAGTTTTAAGCTGAACATTGCACTACTGGGTGTTTCCTCCACTCTTTTGGCAGCTAAATGAGCTCTTCATACCAAAACAATCAGTAATACAACTGAGAATATTTAAGGTCTATAAGTATATTAAACATTGAAAGTCTATTTCAATGAAGTCAGTACAGTGAAATAGTAAAGTCTTAGACCAAACTGAAATCCATAGAAGCTTATATGCATGATATAATTTATACTCTATGCCTAATCTATCCCCATTGGGTTGTTGCTGTAGAGAAAATTTGAAGGTGTGTGATGTTGTGGATAATGCTTTCAGTTCCTAAAAGACAGGTGGGATGTAAATCTAATGTATAAATCATGTAAATCCCAAGATTTAGATAAAGAATCATTTCTGAATAAGTATTTTTAATGGCTCTAGCCTCAAATGTGAATTCTAAGGCTTTATGTAAAATAATAATGTAAGTAAGGGATTATTAGCGATTAGATGCAGTTTTTCTTTCTCTTCATGAGCTACAATAAAACTTCCCAGACTCACACTGCAGACAAAAATATTGTGCTGCAATAATCTAAATATTGGAACTTAAGAAATCATCTATATAGAACAGAACTACTCAACCACACTACCCATGCAGCCTGAATGTTTATAAAGTAGAGATGGGATAATGTAATATGGCTATCCCAAATGCTTAGTGATAAAATCTTTATAGCTTACCAGACTTTGCAAGATTGCTATAAAATTTTTATTACTTACTGCTCATGTGAAATGAATGCATCAGTCACCAGTAGAAGAACCACATGTTTGTTCTTTAATTCTTTTGTGGATAACTGTCACAGCTGAAATGCTCTGTGCCATTTCATCTTATTAAATACACCTCAAGAAAGCTTTAGACCCTATTCATAATCATCTCATTGGGGAGAAAGTACATCAGTAATCACATGTGTAGTGAAACCATTACCATTGCCATGCTTCTTTTACATATCTCCAAACTTTGAACAAAGTGTTAGATTTATATCACAGTTGTAAAGATATGATTGAAGTTTAGGATGTTTTTGAGCATTGAATGTATAGGTGCACCATAGCTGTACAGGTGGTCCTTCACTTATGACCACAACTGAACCCAAAATTTATGTTGCTAAGCAATGCAGTTGTTAAATATGTTTTGCTCCATTTTATGGCCTTTTTGCCACAGTTGGTAAGCAAGCCACTGCAATAATATGCAATCATATTAAAAGCAGCTGCGTCCTCTTCGCTGATGATGTAAAATTATTTAACACCACTGACAATGCTGCTGCCCTACAAAGCAACCTTGACTATGTGTCAGTATGGTCACGTAATTGGCAACTCCAAATTTCAACTAATAAATGCCCTGTCCTACACATAGGCAATAAAAATCAGAACACCAAATACAAGCTAGGCAGAAATGATCTCGTAGACCCTCACTCTGTTAAGGACCTAGGAGTACTCACCTCAAACGATTCAAGTCCTAGAGCTCACTGTAACAGCATTGCCAAAAAGGCATTAAGAGTTGTTAACCTTATTTTATCTTCTCCGGTAACATTGAATTGTAACATTGACTGTGTTAATTTTGTATCCCACCCTGGGTCATCACAGTAAACTCAGATCTGACCTCATAAATTCAGAGACATTGAAATGCAGTAGATGAGTAAAAAGACTTGTTTCAGAAGACAAATGGGAAGGTAGTCACTTTATAAACTAAGTGAACTAAGATTATGCTGTTATTTTGAATCATCAAGCAGATTCAGTATAAAAATACATTATCTGCTAATTTAAAAATATGTTGCCTGCTAAAAATGTCATAGTTTCATACAATAATCAGAAAAGTTGTTTGGTGATAACAACTTTATCAACAAAAAAGTTTAATCCTAAGCTTTTAAAATCTACAGTCCTCCAACATCTAACTCAGCACTTGTCTTAAATTATTTTTGATAAAGGTGTTCAAGGATTACAATAGGAGAAGATATTGTAAGACAGAACCAATCCTTCCTACAAGGAAACCAGTGGTCTAATCCAACAAGTCATTGAGCCAAAACTATAACAACTTGCTGGACAAATGGAACACTCTAGTCCAGGGTTGGGCAAACTTTTTGACTCGAGGGCCACAATGGGTTCTTAAACTGGACCGGAGGGCCGGAACAAAAGCATGGATGGAGTGTTTGTGTGAACTAATATAAATTCAAAGTTAGATTACTTCACGTAGCCTTCTGGGAGAGCAAGAGAACCCTCCGCTCTTTCGGCTCCGCGGGCCGGATAGAACAGCCGAACGGGTCAGATCTGGCCCCCAGGCTGTAGTTTGCCCATGGCTGCTCTAGTCTATTAAATTGTTATCTGAAAAGATTGAATATTTTATTATCAGTAGACTGAATGTGTCTTTAAAAGACTTGTGAATCTAAAGCTGGACCTCCACATCAGAAAGAAATTTAACGTTGCTTTTTAACACTGAAGTAAAGAGGCAGGACCAGTAAGCAAGGAGCAGATTCATTTTCCAGATCTTTTCTCTTTGTCAGTGTTTTTCCCCTCTTATCATGTAATTAGCAGAATAAAGTAACTAGAGTTTTTTCTAATATGTGGGTCCACTGGTTCAATGAGACCTTGATTGAAAAAATATTTTCAGTGGAGACATACAAAGCAGCATGCAAAGGAATATGGCTCTTTTCCCTCCTACTCTTTCTCTGTCTTAATCATGGCTTGGAGTAGGGAATAGCAATAGCACTTAGACTTATATACCACTTTACAGTGTTTTATACTCTCTCTAAGCAGTTTACAGAGGCAGCATATACCATATGCTGCCATTTGGGTTGAGTTTGAGCCAGTTTCTTTGGATGAAGTGGACAGGATCATGTGGAGGCTGAGCTCCACCACGTGCTTATTGGACCTGTGTCCTCCCTGGTTGGTCTATGCCTCCAGGGAGGTTTCATGTGGCTGGCTCCAGGCAGTTGTCAATGCTTCTCTAGGGGAGGGCTCCTTCCCCACCACCTTGAAAGAGGCGGTGGTGAGGCCCCTCCTCAAGAAGCCTGCCTTGGACCTAGCCATTTTAAACAACTTTTGTCCTGTCTCCAACCTTTGCTTTCTGGCGAAGGTTGTTGAGAGCGTGGTGGTTCAGCAGCTACCGATGTTCCTGGAGGAATCTGATTACCTAGATCCGTACCAATCAGGCTTCCAGCCCGGCACAGCATGGAGATGGCAATGGTTGCACTGATGGATGATCTCTGGAGGGCTTGGACAGGGGTTTTTCCTCTGTTCTAGTCCTATTAGATCTCTCGGCGGCTTTCGATACCATCAACCATGGTATCTTACTGTGCCGGCTCGGGGGGTTGGGAGTGTGGGGCACCATCTTACAGTGGTTCTCCTCCTACCTCTCGGGCCGCTCGCAATCGGTGTTAGCAGGGGGGCAGAGGTTGAGCCCGAGGCCCCTCACTTGTGGGGTGTCCCAGGGGTCAGTCCTCTCACCCCTCCTATTCAACATCTACATGAAGCTGCTGGGCGAGATCATCTGTGGCTTCGGGGTGAGGTATCACCAATATGCGGATGATACCCAGCTTTTCATCTCCACTCTGGACCAAATCAGTGATGCCCTCTCCGTGATGTCCCATTGTCTGGATGCAGTGCAGATCTGGATGGGGAGGAACAGGCTTCGACTCAACCCAGCCAAGACTGAGTGGCTGTACATATCAGCATCTCGGATTATTCAGGATATACCACCGTTGGTCATGGGGGGAGAGGTGTTGCCCCCCATGGAGAGGGTGCGCAACCTGGGCATCCTCCTGGATACACAGCTCAGTTTGGAGGAGCAGATGGGAGCTGTGTCCAAGGGAGCATTTGCCCAGGTTGTCTGGTTCACCAGCTGCGCCCTTACCTGAGCCAAGATGCCCTACGGACAGTCACTCATGCACTTGTCACTTTCCGAATCAACTACTGCAATGCTCTCTACATGGGACTGCCCTTGCAGACCACCCAGAGGTTGCAGCTGGTGCAGAATGCAGCTGCGCGGGCTGTGATGGGAGTGTCCTGGTACTCCCATGTTACACCCCTCCTGCACGACCTGCATTGGTTGCTGGTTGCCTTCCGGGTGAGATTCAAGGTATTAGTGACAACATATAAAGTCCTACATGACTTGGGTACAGGGTACTTGCGGGAATGTCTCCTGCCAGCATCACACTCTGATCGCCCTGTATGCTCCCACAGGCAGGGTCTCCTTGGGGTACCATTGACCAGACATTGTCAGCTGGTGGTGCCCAGGGGTAGGGCCTTCTCTGTGGGAGCACCCACCCTGTGGAACCAGTTCCCCTTGGGTCTTCACTTGGCCCCTGATCTCCGCTCCTTCTGCCAGGACCTGAAGACCTGGCTATTTCAGCAGGCCAGCCTGGACTGAACCAAGGAGGGGGTTCTTTTTAAAGTAATTTTAATTAGTTTTAGTGTATTATTGGGCTTGTATTGTTTAATTATTTTTTAAGTAAATTATTGTATTGCGGTTTTATATTGTGAGCTGCCATGAGTCCTTAGGGAGAGAGGGCAGCATACAAGTCTAATAAATTATTATTATTATATTGCCCCCAACAATCTGGGTCCTCATTTTATCGATCTCAGAAGGATAGAAGGCTGAGTCAACCTTGAGCTGCTCAGAATCGAACTCCTGAAGTGAGGAGTGAGTTAGCCCTGCAGTATTGCATTCTAACCACTGCACCACCATGGCTCAATGACAGAATTAGTATCATTACATTGCAATGCAAGCTCCACCACTTTTGTCCGTGCATCAGGAAGTTGCACTCATGTATATAAGAAGCAGAGCTTACATCACAATACCACAACATTTGTTATCAATTATCAATCTAACAAAGCCATCCAATTCTGCAAATATCTCTGCAATTCAGTCTTACAAATCTCTCTCCAACCAAATTACATAAAAATAAGCTTGGGTTATAAGCCTCTCTACCAGTTCTGGTCTGGGTTAGGATTTCTTCTATCTATCTTAACATAATGTAAAAACTAGGTATCAGTTTTATAACCAAACATTCCTGCACTAGGTTACTTGATAGAAGCATAATTTTTACCATTTTGCCTTTATATTTATGCATGTTTCTGTCTTCCCTATTTCTTTGACAAAGCCCCAAATAATGATAAGTTGCAACTGACTTTTCCTGTTTGTGGAACTTTAACTAATTCTTTTCCTCCAAAACAAGTTGGCTCAGTGACTTGTGGCAGTGCCTTTTTTTTTTTGCTTTGGGGCTGCTGTCTTCTAGATGATATATTAACATTTGTTTGCACAGTGCGGAAATACCCTTCAGGTCCCTTCTTGCCTTACGAAAATCTTTCCACTCTTCTCAAAATGTAGTTGGACCAGTCTGCCATTGATTGTACATCAATCCCTCAAGGCACTTTTTCAGAGCAAGAAGACTTTCCAGACCACATCAGGGAGGGTGGGGGGGAAATGAGCAGCTCCTCATTAATCTCTGGGCATCTTAATTACATGAGAGAGAAGCACTTTGGACTCACCTTCACACAGAGAGTAGGAGCCAGTCTGGAAATCACAATAAGCTGGTGAACTGAGATAAAATTATCAAGCCAAATTGTTCTTAGAAATTAATGATCAGCTAAGAGGATTCTTATCTTTCTTAATGTATGGTATTTGCCTTTCTCCCCCCCCCCTTTCTCTCTCTCTCTCTCGATTTGTGTGTAATTGTTCTGCTCTTCAGGTGGTTGATATTGATTGCTAGACCTATCCAGAACAATTTGGCAAAAAAACCAGACAAAAACTAGAGCCAATTCTTCAGACTTCCACAGACTGTGGGATGATCTCTGTCAGACACTTCTTTAAATTATCTTGTTCCAATCAGTCCCTTTGTCCCCTTTTTCTTTTTACTGTAATTGTATCCAGTTCAGTTCAGTTTTAATCAGATTATCTCCATTCATAGCTGAAGCACATAAGGTGGCTTCAGGCAAGTCAGCCCCTCTAAGTCTATATTGTATATCATAAACTTGCTGGGTGAATTCTGTGACAGAATTACTTCTACACTGTGTTCGAGCAGGAGTTCCTTTGAAAGTTATGAGGCATACTGCAATTTAACTTGTGTTACAATTTAATTTTGGTGCAATCTATATTTCAGGAGTGGGAAACTCACAGCTGTGCACATAATGCTGAACAAACAACTCCCAGTAATTCCAACCAGGACAGCCAGTAATGAAAGTTGCTGAGAATTATAGTTTGGCCACATCTGGAGAACTACAATGTCTCTCTTCACTGCTACTGTTTAATTATGTGCCATGAGGTTAGTGTTGATTCTTTTAAGTAGACCTTCTCAGGATGATCTGTCTGCAACCAACCCTTCTCCCAACAATGAAGTCATTGCTGCATCCAACTTTTGCTTTTATAAAGTGGCACAGGGAAACTGTTGCCTCCACAGTTCTGATCTTGTAGGTATAGACATGGTCACAGCATCTCGATATTTTTTCCAAGGCTTGAATTGTTACTATGGGGAGCCAGTTTGGTATAGTAGTTAAGGCTAGAAACTATGAGGCCATGAGTTCTACAATAATGATAATAATTTTAATTTTTTAGACTTGTATGCCGCCCTCTCTCCCTAAGGACTCAAGGGTGCTCACAGTGTAAAAACGCAATACAATAAATTACTTAAAAATAATTAAATAGTACAAGCCCAATAATGAAACTAAAAAACAAGTTAAAAATTACATTACCCCCCCCACCTTAGTTCACTCCAGGCCGGCCTGCTGAAACAGCCAGGTCTTCAGGTCACAGTGGAAGAAGCGGAAGAAGCTCCCCTTGGGACTTCAAACGAAGACCCAAGGGGAGCTGGTTCCACAGGGTGGGTGCTCCCACCGAGAAGGCCCTACCCCTGGGCACCGCCAGCCAACAATGTCTGGCTGACAGTACCCCAAGGAGGCCCTGCCTATGGGAGCATACAGGGTGATTGGAATGTGATGCCGGCAGAAGACGTTCCTGCAGGTACCCCAGACCCAAGCCATGTAGGACATTGTACATCATCACTAATACCTTGAATCTCACCCGGAAGGCAACCGGCAACCAATGCATGTCACGCACGAGGGGTGTAACATGGGAGTATCAGGACACTCCCATCACAACCCGCGCGGCCGCATTCTGCACCAGCTGCAACCTCCGGGTGATCCGCAAGGGCAGTCCCATGTAGAGAGCGTTGCAGTAGTCGATTCGGGAAGTGATGAGTGCATGAGTCCGTAGGGCATCTCGCCTCAGGTAAGGGTGCAGCTGATGAACCAGACGAACCTGGGCAAATGCTCCCCTGGACACAGCTCCCACCTGCTCCTCCAAACTGAGCTGCGTATCCAGGAAGATGCCCAGGTTATGCGCCCTGTCCACGGGAAGCAACACCTCTCCCCCCATGACCAACAGTGGAATATCCTGAATAATCCGAGATGCCAGTATGCACAGCCACTCAGTCTTGGCCGGGTTGAGTCGAAGCCTGTTCCTCCCCATCCAGATCCAGATCGCATCCAGACAACGGGACATCACGGAGAGGGCATCACTGATATGGTTCGGCGTGGAGATGAAAAGCTGGGTATCATCTGTATATTGATGATACCTCACCCCAAAACCACAGATGATCTCGCCCAGCAGCTTCATGTAGATGTTGAACAGGAAGGGTGAGAGGACCAACCCCTGAGGCACCCCACAAGTGAGGGGCCTCGGGCTCGACCTCTGCCCCTCTGCCAACACCAATTGCGAGCGACCTGAGAGGTAGGAGGAGAACCAACATAAGACGGTGCCCCCCACTCCCAACCCCCCAAGCCGCCGCAATAAGATACCATGGTCGATGGTATAGAAAGCCGCCGAGAGATCTAATAGGACTAGGACAGAGGAAAAACCCCTGTCCTGAGGCCTCCAGAGATCATCCATCAGTGCGACCAATGCCGTCTCCGTGCTGTGCCCAGGCCAGAAGCCCAATTGCTATGGATCTAGGTAATCGGCTTCCTCCAGGAACATCGGTAGCTGCTGAACCACCACGCTCTCAACAACCTTCACCAAAAAGCAAAGGTTGGAGACAGGACAAAACTTGTTTAAAATGGCTGGGTCCAAGGCAGGCTTCTTGAGGAGGGGCCTCACCACCACCTCTTTCAAGGTGGTGGGAAAGGAGCCCTCCCCTAGAGAAGCATTGGTAACTGCCTGGAGCCAGCCACATGAAACCTCCCTGGAGGTATAAACCAACCAGGAAGGACACAGGTCCAATAAACACATGGTGGAGCTCAGCCTCCACATGATCCTGTCCACTTCATCCAAGGACACAGGCTCAAACTCAACCCAGGTGGTATTGGCCAGACACATCGTCACTCCTTCCTCTGACTCCTGCCAATCTGAGTCCAAGCTGGCCCGAATCTGAGCCAGCTTATCCACCAGATGCTGACTAAATTCCTCAGCTCTACCCTGCAAAGGGTCCTCCCTCACTTCCCGATGTAGGAGGGAACGAGTGACCCTAAACAGTGTGGCCAGGCAATCATCTGCAGATGCAATGAGAGTAGAGAAGTAAGCACACCTTGCCGCCCTCATCGCCACCAGATAAGTCCTAATATAGGCTCTTAGCTGGGCACGGTCAGATTCAACAGCTCTTCCTCCACCTGCTCTCTTGGCCCCTCCTTCGATGCTTCATCTCCCAAAGCTCTTCTGAAAACCAGGGAGCTAACTGGGATCTGTGGCAAGGTAGGGGCCACAAGGGGACAACCCGGTCGAGAGCCTCTGAGGCCGCCTGTTGCCAGGCAGACACCAAGGCTTCGGCTGAGCTGTGGGCAAGGGAAGTGGGAAATAACCCCAGTAGTCCTACCTTAGGCACAAAGCCAACTGGATGATCTTAAGCCAATCACTCTCTCTCAGCCCTAGGATGGAGACAATGGCAAACCACTTCTGAAAAACTTGACCTAGAAAAATGCAGGGATTTGTCTGAGAATCAAACAGTAAAATAGAAGAGGAGGGAATATTTTTCTTGAGTGCTGGTTACTTTATTGTTGATAGTTAATCCTGGAAGACAGCATTAGTTTGGTCTCCATTATATTTAATTGTAATTCCTTTTTCCCCATCATGCTTCATTTTAATTCTAGAGTTTTCAGGTGGCATTTTCAGTATCAAGCATCAGGATCAGAATAGTGCAGACTATTGATCCTTCTTCCTCCAGTTTTAAAATCATGCTTATCTTCTTCTAAACCAGCTCCCTAAATAAATATTCGTGTACAGTAGCTTGAATAAATAAGGGAATAGTCCAGCCTTGTTTCTGGAGTTGTTTGCTTTGCTAGGTTCTGTCCAGGCTATGGCTTACTGCCCTGTCTACAGGGTTTTGCATGAGGATAAAGAGATGTTTTGATGATTCCAATTTTCCCAAGTGCATTCCACAGCTTGACATGGTCAATGTGATTAAATAACTTTCCATTGTCAAAATGTGCATATTGAGTTATTTTTGGCATTTGTTGGTTTTCCAGTATACATCATCAATGTCTCTTGATCCTCAGCTTTTTCTAAAACCAGCTTGAAATTCAGCATATCAATTTTCTTCTAAGGCTCTAATCTGCAGTGGATGATCCTACGGATTATTTTGCCAGCATGTGAAATTAAGGCTATTGTAAAACAGTTTTCACAACCTGTTAAGTCTTCTTTCCTTGATATTGGTATGTAAATTGCCCTCTTCTAATCTGTTGGCCAGTATGTCATTGTCCAGAATTAGTAATATAACCTTGACTGATTCTTCTTGTTGCCTGTCGCATTTATCGTTACTATATATAAAGAAAAATAATCTATGTTATAAGAAATCTAGCAGAATGTGCAATGTACATTTTAATTCTACTTTTATGCATACTGCTTTTGGAAATATTTAAAGAGATATCTATGGAGATTCTCAGTCATCCAGGTCATGGCTTTCCCAAAGGTGCTTTTTCAAAAGGCTTGTTTTTCAAGGAAAAATGAAGTCCAGTTGCCTTTTGAAAAAGCACCTTGGGACTCTGAAGAGATACAAACCATCATTATTTTCAAATAATGATGGTGGACCATTGGGAATGGTTCATATTGGACAAAGGGAAAGTCACTTGAGAGAAGTTCAGACCATCAGTCTGTTAAACCAATACTTACTTTGGTTTGTTGTTTCTTGCAGGAAGGGGCAAATCAACTCTCCCCAACCAATGAATAAAAGAATGGGTGGTTGCTTGTACATGGATATCAAGCATACATATTTTTTTTAAAAAGCAGTTGCCATGTCAGCAAGTTCCAGAAGACATTCATGTGACTCTGTCACAATGAAAACAACTGAGGGACTTCTGTAAAAGACAGTTGATCCTCTTTTAGAAGGCCACAACATCGCTTGTTCACTAGGTCACCAATGTCATACATAAATTAGTTTTCTGATTCCCCCTGCTTCACCTATAATACTGGGTCAATATTGATATTTGTTGTTTTTGTGTTGGTTTTGTTTATGTGGGGAAGCTAAATAGTCAGTGTGGGGGTGTCCTGTCAGAGAGTTGGGACAGCTATGCATATCAAACATTCCATCACCAAGGCTCAAATCATAGAAAGATTATTAAAGACCAAAAAAAAAAGCAAATGGAGGGAAAAAATTAAGAGTACCTTTAGTGCAAAATTAACTTTAAAGACATATGCAAACAAGATAGGAAAAGCAGGGCAGGGCTTCTGCAATTCTCGGCAACCATGTTATGAGCAGTAACCATAGGAGGTATACGTATGTATGAGATTTAGGGGCTGTCTGACTACAGAATTACTCTGGCCAGCTTACCCTAAATCATAGAGAATAGTAAAAAGAAAAGATTATGCATCCAGGCAAACCACATTTCATACAACATAAATAACAACTGACAGGGGCTCCACAAGCACCCGACCCCAAGGCCTGGGACAACAGCCAAATTTTTAAAGACTTCTGGATCATCATCAGGTTGGGAGTCAAAGAGATCTACTAGGGGGGCGGGGTGATAGTGTTCTCCCAGTCAGAATATATCCATATCTGTATTTCTTCTCTTCTCTTCTCTTCTCTTCTCTTCTCTTCTCTTCTCCTCTTCCCTTCCCTTCCCTTCCCTTCCCTTCTCTCTCCCTCCACATACCTCCCTCCCTCTCTCTCCCTCCCTCTCTCTCTCTCTCTTTCTCTCTCTCTTTCCCCACACTGAGAAGCACTGCGTAGGTTCCATATGCTTTTTTCTGTTTCTCATCGCCAAAAATGGGAGGTCTTAGAATGAAGCAGTCAACAATACTCCCAGCTCTCATTCATCTGCCATTCAATCCTGCTATTGATGCAGGATTTGTTTCTCTACAACTCCTGGTCAGCTCCAGCACATTTTCAAATTCAGGGGTTTTTTTTCAGCTTCTCCTGTCACATGTAATTTGATCTAGATCTGTTCTGTTTTTCCATTACTGGGTAGGCAAATGGAAAGAGTCCCAAACATGTTTATACATTTTCTTTTCTACATTTGGTTGGGTTGCGGGGGAGACCCATAAACTCAGCAGGAAAAATGCACAGAGCATGGTCCTGGAATTCTTTCCAATCCTTTAATAACAGCCCCACATGAGAATGGAGAAGATGACAACATCCCAAGACACTGCCCAATTGACTCTTCCACCGGAACAAATTGTTGAAACCAGACCCTTCAAATTTTCAAATCCAATCTTCTCCCTATCTATAAAAGTTTAGCTCAGTTCTGCTCAGTTTTCAGAGAGTTATTGTGGGATAGACAGAGTCTTTAGCTCCTTTACATTCCTTCTTTTCGCTATTCCATTGGATTGGGGAGGAAATGGAAGGAGAAATAAGCAATAAAACTAGGAAAGCATAGAGAACAAGAAAATTGGAAGACAAAAAAAGTCTACTTGGGAGAGTATAAAAATGCATAACTATAAGCTATAGCTATAAGATAAAAGAGGCTCAGGGCACTAGTGCCACTGTTCGGTTTTGAAAAGTGGCTGTCATACTGGCACCTTGTTATTAAATTAATTCCAAGTATGCGACTGCTTTGAGTGCACCGAAGCATGGTGATATTTAAGGGCCCATATTTACTGCAATGGCAGAACGATTTTCAACTAGCCCCCAAAGCCAGCCACTCATTAGATCTGATGTAAGAGAGTAATTGTTGTTGAAGCCAATCTATGAAAGCGTAGTGTGGGGGAGAGAGAGATCAGCAACTCTCAAACCAAAAACATGATGGTTCTGAATTACATGACTTCATTGAACAGTTGAACCACTCGGCCACTGAATTCTACAGAAAATAAAATAGCACAAGGGAAGGGGGAAAGGGCAGTTTTAATGCAGGACGCCTTTTGCATTTACTGTCAATAAAAGAAGGCTTTTCTTTTTAAATTGCAAACATTTGTCATGGAAATAATTGAAAAATGACAAATGTGGCATCTCACTACTACATAATGCTTCCTTCCTCTTTGACAGATTGTTAGTTTTCCAAGCATTTGATATCAACCTTATGTTTGCAGTTTTTAATCACCATCTCACCCATTAAATTATGACAATGTAATCAGAAGATGTCATGATATATTATAAATGCTGCATTTTCTTGTGGGCACTCCCTTCAACCAATACTTGCTGAGGAGGAGAATTAGTAGGACAGAGCTCCAAACATATTCAGAGCTGTGCCTTCATGCTCCAGAAGTATGCTAGAAAATCATATTTTTATTTATGATGCAGTGCCAACATCAACTGGAATATACAGGAAACAAATTCTAAGGATCAATCATCCTGTCTCATGCTTATAAAAAGATCCTGTGAGGATCTTGCAAGAAATAAATTTGGTATTGCCATACACATGTTGGTATATGTTACTAGAATGTAAGCATAGACATTGCTAGGCACACAACCAACCATTTGTTAGTAAAAACTGTTTTTGTCCTCTGATTGTTGATAGTATGCTATTGATCCATAAGAATTGGTTGAAAACTACTTGATTTACTTTAGGATTATACTGAAAACTTCAAAATGGCCAAGTTCACTCAATTTCAGGATCATTTGGGGAAAAAACAATGCTTATTCTTTAATAGTGAAGTTTGGGAAGAAGCATATAAAAAACATAAAATTGTAACAGTTTTTCATCCACTTACACAGTGTTGTGGTTCAAGCCATTCTTAGACTTCCAGGATGGGCTTTTGAATCAACAAAGGGAGTCTCTTCATAATCTCAGTATGGAGATTACTTATTATTTAACTACTCCAAACTGGAGTATTTTCTCCAAAAATAGATTTTTCAGGGGTATTTTGATAACCAAGGGATTTGTCTCTGTGTGATATACAGACTGCTCAAGAAATAGCACATGAACAACTATTTGGATGAGAATGCTTTAAAAATATGTCAAGAACCACCATTACCACCTTCTTCTTCAATAAGGAGCCACGGCATCTTTCTGCACTTCTTTGCAATCTCTCCAAATCCCCAGGGCTCAGTGGCTGTTTCAAAAGAATATTTGTAAGCTCATGGTTGAAATGTGGTGTTCTGGGTGCTCTCAAAGCTTGGTTCTTGCAGACATTTCATTACCAAACTAGATGACATCATCAGTGGCTGTTTTTCCAACCCTGGCATTGCAGATTGATCATGTATTTATTCAGCACCAGCTCACCATACCTATAATACTAAGACAGGCTATCAATGGGTAGGAAGCAAATCTCCAGAGCCTAAATGCTGCCCAGCTTGATTTACCGGACTATTTTTGCAATGATGTAGCTTTCTATTTGGCTAATATAGAGCCTAGAATATAGAACATAGAATAACAGGGTTGGAAAGGACCTTGGAGGTCTTCTAGTCCAACCCTGTGCTTGAGCAGGTGAACCTATACTATTCTAGACAAATGGTTGTCTAATCTTTCTACTGTAAGACTACTAAGAAGCCACATTTCAAAAACCACAGCAAGGGAATTATTGGCTTCTGCTTCATCTAATGACACACAGGCAACTTAGCCCTACTGTAGTCATCTTGCTGAGTTCAGTGAGCCTTCTTTCCTAGAAAGAGTTCTTAAGAATGGGATAATATACATGAATTAACCATAACCCTAACCTTAATCCTAACCCTATCTATCTATTTAACCATCTATCTACCCATCCTTATTGCATTCAACACTCCCAATTAAAAAAGGGGATGGAGAGAGAAAAGTTAAAATTGCTCAAAAACATATTTTTCTAATGTATAAAAGTAATTTTACATTTATATTTTCAGCACATTATATAATTTAATTATATTGCTTGAGTTCAGACACACACATTATGTTCCTCTCGGATTTTCTAATGAAAGGATGTCTATCCACTGCAGGATGAAGGCCTTTTCTGTATGTTTCCAGCCAATACAGTCTTGAGTTTTCTTTTGCCAATGCTTGCTGATGTCGTTGATCCATCTTGTTTTAGGTCTCTTTTTTGGATGCTTTTTATCAAGTGGAATCCATTCTATAATGGCCTTATAGACTGCCTTACAGACTCTCCCAATATTATGGATTCCCTTATAATGTTGACATGATTGCAAGAATCAATCTGGAACTGGAGTGTTATTGCATGTCATACATCTCTTGTAGCTAATATATATTTGCTCAACTAGCTAATAGAATATAGTAGCTCATAATAGTATAGGCGATAACACTGACAAAGGTAACTGGACTTTAATACCCAACTTATAAAGGATGTCAAATATGCCAATTTCCATTTCGCTTACTGGAAATTTGTCATCCCAAGATAATCTCAAGTGAAGAAAGAAGATGTGCCCGATGATAAAAACTTAAATTTGAAACTGGAACTTTATCTAAGAACTCCTAAACATAGAATAAAGGGTCATAATAAATCTCTGAAATAATGCAATACATAATTCAAATAAACCAAATTACAAAAACTGAATTTAAAATTCTCTTCAGAGCTTTGACATATTGCTTATTATACAGCATAATATATGGTCTTACAAAAAAAGGTAGAGAGGTTTAAATATTTTTGTTTGAGAAAAATGACTTGATAGGATGGAGCAGCAGACTGTGTTGAATTCAGGGACTGACAGCTTGTAAGGCAAAATGTGTCCTGCAAAATCTGGGATATACTGAAATCCAAAGGATAAATTGTAACTTGCACACCCATTTGTACATTAGTACAAGCAGTGCAAATTAGCTTAGTTCACTTTAACATGCATAGCCAACAATATTGCCCTCCATCCCTTTATTAGTAGTGGTCACATGACAGTTCCAACTCCAACTCCAACCCAAGATTATGACTTGCAGGGGAATTTTTTTTTAAACAGGCTTGTTTTCTGTTGCAAATTTCCATGGAACTACTGGTTACCACTAAAACTGCCATGTCAACCAATGAACAATTTTAGGTGCAATTTTCAAAGGCAAATAAAAATTGTTTTTATTAAAACATCTTCGTCATTATGATGCCTGGGTTCCTTTGTATCAGCTCAATTCCTGATCAGTCCTAGATGATGTCTACATCTATGTCCTTTTTCTTGGCAACCATGCAAATTGTTTTGTCATTGCCTTCATCCTGGAAGAAGGCAATGCTTCTCTGACAGCCTTACAGATCTGATGTTTCTTGATGATGCCCCATGCAAGTGCTAAGCAGGGTTGACTTTGCTTAGCTTTTTTAGACAAGCCACAATTGATTATTTGATACCTTCTAACTCACTATTTTAGAAGTACATGTCTCATAATGTCAAACAAGTACTTTGAGAATTCTGGAAGTTGAAGTCTGAATATATCTGGAAGATATTTAATTGGGGTGTCTAACTTGCATCAAATACAGTAATTTTTTATCTTCTTAAGTCAACACAGGAAAGCATGTGATCCTCCCAATCACCATACTAGCCATCAGTGGTGAGATTCAAAAATTTTACTACTGGTTCTATGGGCATGGCTTGGTGGGTATGGTTTGGTTTGGTGGACGTGGTTTGATGGGTGTGGCAGGGGAAGGTTGCTGCAAAATCTCCATTCCCACCCCACTCCTGGGAGAAGGTTACTGCAAAATCCCATTCCCTCCCTACCCCACTAACCTGCTTTCCAGCTCCGTTCTCCTGTGCAGAGCAACAAAAGAAGATCCAGCCAATCAGCTGGGACTTGGGAGGCAGAGAATAGATGGGTGTAGGGCCAGTCAGAGGTGGTATTTGCCGGTTCTCTGAACTACTCAAAATTTCCACTATTGGTTCTCCAGAACTGGTCAGAACCTGCTGAATACCACCTCTGCTAGCCATTGACTGTCCACTGCAGGATGAAGGCCTCTTCTACATGTTTCTAACCAATATGGTCTTGAGCTTTCCTTTGCCAATGCTTGCTGATGTTATTGATCTATCTTGTTTTCAGTCTCTTTTCTGGACACTTTTTATCAAGTGGAATCCATTCTATAATTGCTTTATAGACTGCCTTATAGACTCTCCCAATATTATTTCACTATAACTCATTTTATCCTTGTCCAGTGACTACAGTATACTGGCTGCGATGGTTAAAATTTCATAAGTCTAATAATTTCTAGTAGGCCCAAATTCCTCCCGGTTAGCCCAAATGCAATAAAAGCTAGATTGTGTCTCTCAATCATAGTTGCTACCATCTAAGGAACTAAACTTGAACTTTTAACAGCATCAGTTATTTATTCATGTATGGCTACTCAAGAGCCTAGTACAATGTTTGATACTTTCATGGGATATGTAGATAGATAGATAGATAGATAGATAGATAGATAGATAGATAGATAGATGGAAAGGATGCTAGATGAAGTTGTGTGCTGACTTGGAATATCAATATATATTTTAGTGGTATTCCAAGTCAGCACACAACTTCGTCTAGCATCCTTTCCATCTTCATTTTCTTAACCATTAAAAACTTACTTTTAAAAGTAACCAACTATTTTTGGATCTCTTCCACAAAGTAACTCTATTCCAAAGCTATTTAACAAACCAGACATTTGCTTTTGTTGTCCTACCAGATGATCACAAAGAAGGATTGATTTTTTTAAAATTATCTATTCTTAAGTACATACTGAAAATAAGACTTGCAAGAAAACACCATGTGAACCACTTATGCCATTGTCAATCACATGAATAGGGGAGTAGAGCATTCAATAACTGTGTATTATTCTCCATCCCCTAACCCTTAACATTGCTGATGACTTTTGGGCATGAATTTTTACAGGTGGAAACTTACTGTAAACCATGTTCTATAATTTGTCACAGTAGGTGGCAGTACATTGAACTTGGCTGCTGTTAAAGCCTAAACAGCTAGTACTTGGGTGAGAGATTTTCAAGGACTGTAATTAAAAACAAAATTTCAGAAGAAAACAGTGGTAAACTACTTTCATTCTGCTGTTATGAAAAATTACAGAGTTATATCAATACATTATGATCATGAATTCTGCATTTTATTTTACCTCAGAACTCCCCAAATTTACATGAATTCTGCATTTTATTTTACCTACATGTAGAATCAGAATTAAAAAAGGGCTTCTTTGCCTTCTGATTTAATGGGAAGCAATATGAAGAAATATAAGAATTCATCCTTTGATTGTAGATTTGAAATAGCCCATTCACACATGCAGTCTTCAATGAAAAGAAAGTTTGGAAGAGAGAGTGCTCAGGTTTTTTCCCCCTCTTTCTGGCTTCGTAAAGAAAGTGTGTAAAGTCTTCTTTCTTTCTCTTTTTCTGATCTTATTTCTCTCTGAAAAACAAAAGACATGGGATGTTTAAATGCTTCCTAAGCATTTTATTTATTAACCTATATTATTTATAATGTGCCCAGATATTTTTGTTCTGCAGAAAAGAAAAGGATTGGGGTGAAGTGGGTAGGATCTTGTGAAAATCCTTGGCATCCCCAACCCATGTTTATCAAAGATTATTAGCAGAACAATGAAGAATATAAACCAACTCTGCTACTTTATCATCTTTTCCTTATAAAGTTGTCTATTTATTCCTCCCATTGGGTGGTTCTATTGTTTGCAAATCTCAAATGCTCGCTCGTTTCCTTAACTTTTTATCAAAACATTGTTGTTTCTTTGCACATAATCACAACAGCATATTTCTGCTCATTTGTATTACATTTCCTTAAAATCTTCTGCCTAATGAATTCTTCAGCTTTTTAGCTTCTCAGAGTATTTTTGTTGCTTATTCTGTAACATAATTTTCATGGTATCTCAAGCTGCTTTGCTTGCTATTTGTATCTTTTTTGGAACCTTGTACATGGATAACATTAATGTGGAGAAAATATATTTTCAAGAACAAACGAGGGTTTAGGTGAGTTAATCTCCAGATATAGCTTCGAACTGCTGGGATTCTCTGAAATTTGAAATATAGCCATTTGAATTGGAACAGTTATTTCTATGTTAGTGTCATGTCATATCATGCTTTTTTCCCACTCAATGGTACATTACTCTGTGTCTTTTGAGGCAAAAAATATTTTGGGATTTTGAAATAGGAACTGAAATTTTGCTACTCTAGAGAGAGTAATTCAGAACTATTCTGTGGTAACAATAACTCTATACATAGTCAATTAAAGTAGGCAGAATAAATTCAGTGGGTTTATATTTCCAAGTATATATTCATAACCAGCATCTGCTTAAATGACTAAAAATGACCAATTAGAAAGAGATAATTAGAAACAGATAAAATACCATACAATTTATATAGCAAGGTTTGTGATGCAGTGCAGCTGTAGAAATACATCAAATATTAATGCCTTTTAAAAAAAACATTTCAAGTTTAAAGATAAAAATCACTCTGAGATTTCACAAAGGCCTTAAATTGCACCCACTACAGATCCCCTGGGAAAATTCAATGAAGTAGGTTCAGGTTGACTGATAATTTAGTGCCCTCCCATTAAAATCAATAAGAACATATTCCTGACTGATTTAAGTTCTATTTATTTCAAGGCCCACAGCAGTCTAGATTCAACCTGGACAAATTTTATAATACATGTAATGAATTCATATCTGGAGTATATAGGAAATTTCCCTGGGGCATATTCCTGAATCTCAGTCAGTCTTCTTAGCTAATATGTTACACAATACAGACAACATCATTCTGATTCTCTATGGCAAGGGTCTTCAAACTTGGCAAGTTTAAGACTTGTGGACTTCAACTCCCAGAATTTCTGAGCTAACATGACTGGAGGAGGAATTCTGGGAGTTGAAGTCCACAAGTCTTAAAGCTGTCAAGTTTGAAGATCCCTGCTCTATAGTATGACTGGGAAGAATATAATGGTCAATATGATATCATACTAGACTGTCTTTCTAAGACTAGGAAGGCCACATTTCTGATCACTATGAAGTTTTGTCTGATGTAGGGAAGTCATTTATCTATATGTGTGTCTTTCCTTCAGATGCTTGGGGCAGCTGTGCATGTGTATGCGTGCTGCATAGTACTTTTGGTATGGGAGGATTAGGCTGACAGTGTGTGACTGGCTAGTCCAAAAGCACTCGAGCTTCCATGGATGAAGTTGAAGTTGAATCTAGTTCTCTCTAATCCTAATCCCCCCAAACCCCAATCTACCTCAGAATTATTCTGAGATTATGGATGTAGGCAGCGATGAGGGGAGCCATGGATACCACCCTGAACTCACTGAAGGGAAGATTTGGACAACTGATTAATGGGAGCAGAGAAAAATAGTGAATTAGCAAGGAGGAGAAATCTATCTTTAGTGAAATTATCTGTGGAGGCTTTCCCCTAGTCTCCTAACAAAAGGAAGACCTTCTTGGTTGCGGCACACCTTCATGGAACTTCCATTTTGGCGACATTTTATTTAGTACCAGATTTGCTGGGATTTTGGGGTTGGACTTTTTTTTCAATATCAGGCAGAGCTTTTGTATTTCTAGGTCTTTAAATGTCTCTTTAATACCCCATCACTTATACTTTTATTGTTGTACTTTATGTAGTATTTGTAGCTATCCTGGAAGCACTGTATGAAACTTAGTATGTTTCTTTAAAAAATAGAGAAAATGTAACTCACATAATATCTATATTGACAATAGTCTTTCATTTTCTTAATAATCTTACAACAAAATTGAAAAATCCAAAAAAACCCATTGATACAGGTTTAAGAAGTACTCATGTAATATCATCCTTTCTTACTTTTACAGAAGCTTTTGATGGCTTTTACCAAGGAATGTTGTCCTGGTCCACTAATTCTGGCTATTCCATATATGTGATAATAATAGCTCTGAATTCTGTATTTTACACCCCAAATATGAATTAATATGTTTATTATAAAAGGCTTTAGTGCATCTCAGTAAGTTAATGGACTTTGGAATGAGTTTGCTTATGTATCCCTACTCAGAAAGTGATCCAGTGGAAATGACAGAAGAAAACACTTGGAAGTTAATAGAGCAATAGAGAATATGCAAGTCACATTTCTGCCTATGTAGACTGAGCCTGGAGTGAAAGGATCAATCAAGATGTCATGGATCCTGTGGCATTTTACAAATGCAATTAGGGAACAAGGGACCAGGGACTTCTTATGCATGAATCAGCATGCTACTTTCCTAAGCAAGAGCAACTACACTATGAGTTAAGTTGATGCTTTTAAAATGTATGGGGCTTGTGGAAAACTCATTCATCCATGCTGTCAAACCAAGATAATAATGCAAAGAAAGTTGTGGTTTGTATGATCGTAAACTATGGCATACGTTGTGTTGTAAAAAGCTTTAACAGTCAGAATACACAAGAATACAAGAATACAGAATACACAAGAATACAAATTTGAGTCCTCATTGTTCATTGGCTGATTGACCCATCATCTGGCTATGCCATCACAATCATATCAACCAGAATCTGTTTTAGGGATACAGTGAGGTGAGATTCCCATGTAAGAGAAGGGATCTTGTGAGATGGATGGCATACATATTTTAAAAAGAAAGAAAGAAAGAAAGAAAGAAAGAAAGAAGGAGGGAGGGAGGGAGGGAGGGAGGAAGGAAGGAAGGAAGGAAGGAAGGAAGGAAGGAAGGAAGGAAGGAAGGAAGGAAGGAAGGAAGGAAGGAAATGTCCAGAAAAGCAGAAAAAAAGATGGAGGAGACAGGTTCCATGTTATGTTGCAGTACCACTATGAAACCTTCTTTAGTTTTAACCCAAGGAAACCCAAGCCAAGACTGATTCACTCATTTTGTCTACTTATTCATACTGTTTGTGAATACATTGTTCACAAACCATAATCCATGAACTCGCCAACCTCTAGTCACATTTTGATTTTTACGAAATGCTTGAACACCCTCACAAAATGGTAGCAATGTGTGCAAAATCACAAAATTACCATAACAAATACCATTTCATAAAACGATCAGCAGTGATGCAGAAAATTATTGCTTCTTACAGTATAATCTTCCCTTTCCTTTCCTCTCCTCCACCCCACACATATAATGTCATTCTAAGTCCTCAGCCTCTTCTCCTTGCTAACTTATTCATCTCTCTCTGCTCCCATTAATCAGCTGTCTAAATGGTCCTGATGTTTTTTATCTGTTTCCTATCCCCAACTAGCTCCTTCCTTCCTCTGCCCCTCCCTCCCCCCCTCTCTTTCCCCTGATAGAATGATTACAACAATGCCATTTTCCAGCCATACAAAGCATGAATGTGAGGGATGGAGGGTTAGAGGCACAACTGTCTATATATATGTAAACTTTAAAAAATAAAAAATAAACTGGCAGAGGTAGGAAACCTTGGCAAATGAAGGAAACTGTAGAAGTACTGCATTGCTGACCTCTGGCTATAATCAGAATGCATCACAAATACAAATCAGGAACTGGGACTGCAGGCAAGCACAGCAATCAGAGGGACAAAAGCACTGGAGCAAGTTACACACCACACAGACAGCCAAATATATCTGTTCCACTTACATACTTTCTTCTTTATTAAAAAAATAGTCAGCTGAGAATCTATAGTACAGCTGGACAACACTGACTAGTACTTACTAATGTACCTAAAAGGGGACTGGGCAGTGTGGGAGGAAGGGATAAGCAGTAAATATAGAATACATTGAATTCTGAAATAAATAAATGGCCTAAAATAGGTGCCAGACAGTTGCTTCTAAGAGAACTAAAGGAGAAGCAAAAATCCTTAACAGATAGAATATCCATACCAGAGGTGGTATTCAGCAGCTTCTGACCAGTTCTGGAGAACCGGTAGTGGAAATTTTGAGTTGTTTGGAGAACCGGCAAATATCACCTCTGACTGGCCCCACCTCCATCTATTCTCTGCCTCCCGAGTCCCAGCTGATCGGCTGGGTCTTCTTTTGTTGCCCTGCACAAGAGGACAGAGCTGGAAAGCAGGTTATTGGAGTGGGGAGGGAATGGGATTTTGCAGTATCCTTCCCCTGCCATGCCCACCAAGCCACACCATGCCCACCAAGCCACGCCCACAGAACCGGTAGTAAATTTTTTTGAATCCCACCACTGATCCATACCTACCTATATTTATCCTTTCTGGGGTTTTTTCCCCCACTAAAAATTAAGAATTATTATACTGGTTTAATTTAAATAAGCACATTCCAAAACATTTCTGAATGATAACTTTATAATCAGTCTATCCATATGTGTTAGAGAACTGTTTTCCAAGGGAAGCCATTTGCATCATCAAATTGTGGCATTGCTAGCAGAAGGGGAGAATTATGTTCATCTCAATGGAGAGGAAAACAAAACAGAAACAGAAAAAAATTGGTCTATCACACACCCCTCCCCCTTATTATCTGTTCATTGCCATGATGAAATAAAAGAATTGGCATAACTTGATACCTACTCATCCTAAACAAATAGCAGAATTCAATCAGAAAATTCCTTGGAGACAGCCATTTAGCAGCGAACTTGTTGAGCCATGATAGCTTCAGATCACATTTAGCCATGGAGCTCACTGGTTGATTTGGGCCAATGCCATCTCTCAGTCCTCAGTGGCTCAGTTCATGACAGTTGTTGCAATGATAAAATGAGGAGAACCTTACATGCCGAACACTCTTGGGGAAGATGGATATATGAGTAACTAGAGAACAAATGCATGCATTAAAATTAAAAATCCTACCTGAGAATTCCTGTGATTGACCTGGCAAATCACCATTTATTTCCAAAACAGGTCAAGATGTGAGCTACTTCACCATTCCTTCATTTGTTTCATAGGCTTTTTTTTTTTTTTGCTTTGCTTTCCCTGACTTACCGGTTTCAGAGGGAAGCTAAATACTAATACTGGCTCTGATAATGGAATCTCATTTCTTAGCAAGTGAAAGTTCAGTCCCTAGACCAGGGATGTCAAACTAAAGTCCCACAGGCCATATCTGGCCTATACGGTGCTTAGAACTGGTTCACGGGGGCCCTCTTGAAACAGTGAAGGATCGGCCTCCGGTGCTTCCACAGGCCCTCCAAAGCTCCGTTTTTGGCCACAAGGACCTCCTGCAGCCCTCTGCCAGCTAAAATGGAGCTCGAGGAGGCTACACATAGCCTGCCTGGGCTCTGATTTTGCTGGCAGAGGGTTGCAAGAGGTTGTCATGGCCAAAAATGGGGCCCATTTGCTGTCAGAGGGCTGCAGGAGGCCGTCACAGCTGAAAACAAGTGATGTCGAACTGGCTATGCCCACCCTGACTACACCCATCCTGGTCACACCCATCCCTCACCCCCTGTGGTCAAACAGAACCCTGATGCGACCCGCAATGAAATCAAGTTTTGACACCCCTGCCCTAGACTATAAGCTACCTATGACCTGCAGACAACATGTAACATGGTTTTCCATTTTGTATACAATATATATAGGTATGCACAGGTACGTATACCAAATACATATACACTGAGAGGAAGATACTTTACAATAAACAAAAGGGGGGCAAACCTACAATATAACCAGAACAAAAAGAAAAGGACAAGTGATTCTAAAGATTAAGAAGATAAACTGAAACTAGTCCAACTTTCCTTTGTATTGATATGAGGAAATTCCATAAGTATGAGAAAATCTTTTCATTAGAATAAAATTATGTTTAGTTAGCTACAGTCTTTCCTGATAAATCCAACTTAATTCATATATTGCCAAAGTCCATATTTTATCTATATAGTTCAACATTACATTAGCAACTTTGAACCTTCTTTCTCTTTCTAATCCCTATTAACATTTTAATTAATATTGAACTAAAAAGGGATTGCCATAGAATATGCTCCAATCATATCTGTCAATGATTCTACTTACATTTATTTGTCTCTGGAACCATTAGCCTATTGGATCTCTTAACTGAAGGATATTTGGGTTTTAAAAGAGTCAGAGCAGAATACAAATTGTTGTTATATGTTGATACTTAAAATCTTATTTATTATTATCAGTGTTGGCTACCAAAACCTATAGATTAAGTACAAGAATTCAATAAGATTTCAGATTAATCAGTCACCTGGAATAAATCTAAGTTGAAAATAGCAATCACATGACCATGAGATGCTGTGATTACACAGGATGTGTGTAACAATGGCAACTAGAATGACTGCAACTGCCATCTTAAGTTGGTGTGATCACATGACGTTTTACAAATGTGGCACTTATGGAGTAGCCAGTCCCAATTACCATTTTTAAGTGAAGACTACCTATAAGGCACAGAACCCTAAAAAATGTACAGTCGTGTTTCCATTCTTTTGCACTTAGCAATATTCAAATTTTGCAAAAAAAAAAACTTTGCAACAGCGAGAGTTACTTTGAGGCCATTTATCTGCTTGTAAAAAAATTGAACACAAAATTCTTCAATCCATTCTGGAAATTGGATTACAACAAACATTCTTTATATATATCTCAATAAAAGTTACAATACCACAGAATATGAATAACTATTACTATTTTTTACAAAGCCAGAGTCTTTCTCCATATGAAATTTTATGAAATTTTCTCTCAAGCTTTGCTATTGGTATAATATTGAACCATAATAACATAAATACTCGACAAAATGTATTGTTTGCAAACTGATTCAGGGACAATGCTGCTTTGAAGTGTGCATTGTTATGGACCAATTGTACCCTAAGTAAGAGTTTCCATTATTTTGTTTGTAGTTCTACATCAAACCCCTTTGTTTAAGAACTACCATAGTCTTGTCTGAAAAATCAGTTTATATCTTTTTTTTCTCAGTTTGGAGTTTCTAGGAGGAATTATACAGTAAAGGTAAGGTTTTTACAGTACTTATTAATTAATGTTAGTTATATTTGGTCTTGAAATTATAATTTAGGTTTTTGGTCAATATTGAAATTTGTTCCTTTACAATTATTTGTTCCTTTACAATTATTTATTTTTTCAAGAAACAAGTTTTCTCTTATTACTGAAAAACACTTCAGTGATGCTAAACATGTACTTTCTGTTTACAGACGCTAGTATAAAATTATAAAAATATATATGAATAATTTATAAGAAAAGTAGAATAATGACATGGAGTATCCCGTTCTTCCAACTTAGATTTAGTGACGTTAAGAATGTTAAATATATATCTTTTGATTTTAAGAAATATTTAATGCTGGGAAAGATTATCTTTCTAATATATTGGTCTCTTCAGAGGATGTTTCAGAAAGGTGTGGATTTCACCAATAGGTGGTAGGTACGGGTATCCAATTATTATGGTTTTTTGTTAAAATCAAGATGGTGGCCATGAGTGCAATTAAAGCTCTGCCTGCAATGCACAAAAAAATCAGGCAGTGCTTCAACTGCGCTATCTGGGGTCACCATTTGTACTATTTTGGCCACACTGTGTAAATGAAAAATGATAGAAAAGATTAGATAGTGACTTTGCATGGGCATACCCAGAGCCACTGTGTTGAATTCCATCCTAATTACTCTATCACCACTTATCTCATGGTAAAGATAGTTTGAGAAATGAAGAGTCCACAGAGGAAATGAAAAACATATACAGAAAGATAGGCATAGAAAACTATTCAAGTTGCTACTGGCATAGAATGCGGCTGCATGGGTAGTAAGAGGTGTCAGATATGTGTCAGCTGTGACACCACTACTGTGTGAGCTACAATGGTTACTGGTGTGTTTTGGGGTGCAATTCAAGGTTTCGGGGTACAATCCAAGGTTGTCACTTTAAAGCTAGGTGACTGTTTTTTCCCAATCGTTTCTATCATCTAATTCAGTCCAGGTTGGGCATGCTGCATGTCAGTCAAATATTGGCAGGCAAGCACCAGGAGATATGCCTTCTCTGTTGTAGACACCACCCTTTGGAACAACCTTCCTTTAGAGATTAGGACTGGCCCAGGTGGAATGAGATGGGAAGCTGTATTCATTCATTCAATCGATCAATCAATCAATAGTTGATTCACATTTTGTATCTTGCTGGTTTACTGCCTCCACTCTCTTGGTTCTTTTTACTTTTCTCTATCTTTCCTTCATTTCCTCTGTTACACCACTTGTAATGACGTTGTTCTCTCTTGTAAGAAATTACTAACTGACTAGCACTTGATTTAATGACCTGCCTTCAGCTATTTTGAAAGGTAGAAACAAGAAAAGTAATCTGTATGCTCCCCAACTATGTCCATGTGATACAGGTGTGATACACTCCATTATCCATATTTTATAGTATTGCTGTTTTTATAGGGGTATTAGAATCAGATTTATTTCCCTTATCTGGCACAATATCCAAGTTATTCTAATATCTAACTCTTCTTTCATGACTTTGCCAAATTCTGTTATACTGGCAGCAAAATATGATCCAAGTTGACTAACCTTCACATGCCTTGATTTAGCACAACTGTGCCTAACCCTTGAATAACTGCAGAGCAGTTGAATAACCACAGCGCACATGTAGGGAGAGACTTTATCTATGCATATTTCTGTCTTAGAACCTTAGTTTCCTAATATCAAGTATTTAAGACAAATAACACTCTATTTCCTAACTTTAGATACACAGGTATCAATAGTGGAAATAACATTCTGTTCTACTCTTTTAGTGTGTGTTTCATAATTGCTTTTTCTCTTCTACTTTATAAAAATTGTGTTGATTATTTTGTTCCATAGTGGCCTTTGATTGAAATAAACATTGAAATGGAAGATTAAAAGTTGTAATGAGTTTTACTGCTCAGCCATTCCCTTCCTGGAGACCTTAACATTTTGGAACTTTTCTTTCCATAAATTTAAAGTTTACATTTTAAAAAATCCAAACAAATAAAACAAAACCATCCCAATTTCCCAGCCAATGAGAATCAAAAACAGGTCTAGAATCTTCCTGCTTGTCTGAAAATAATGTGGAAACACAACTGATTCATGACAAACCCTAAACATTTGCCCTTTTATGGGTGAAAGAGAAACAACAACACAGAGGGAGGGGGGAGGGAGAGGGAGAGAGAGATGGTCAATGTGCTGTACTAGATCTAACACACTTGCTGTCTAAGGATATTTTGTTTATGAAATATGTGGCTATTGGGTATTAAGTTAAATGTCAGTGATGGGGCTGACCTTCAGAATAACTCATTGAACAGCCAAAGTGCCAGGAAAGTGCTTCTCTGAGGTTCATTTAGCACAATTGCTTTTTGAACTATAAATACAAAGTGAACATCCTTCATAAAACTTAAAGGAGCTTCTGTACAGGATAATGGGCCTTGCAACAGTGAGCCAAAATGTTCCTAGCAAAGGCAAATTTATTTATTTATTTATTATTTGGACTTGTATGCCACCCCATCTCCGAAGACTCAGGGCGGCTCACAACTAAAACAAACAACAACAATAAATAATTAAAAAGAGAATTAAACAAATCACAAGCCCAATAATAGCTAAACTAACATTTAAAATTTAAAATAAGTTAAGAATGATCCCCTCCCCCCGGGAGAGAGTCACAGCCCGGATTGGTCAAACAACCAGGTCTTCAGGTCGTGGCAGAAGGTGCGAAGGTCAGGGGCCAGACGGAGCCCCAGGGGTAGCTGGTTCCAAAGGTCGGGGACCATCACAGAATAGGCTCGTCACAGGGGGACCGCCAGGCGACATTGGCTTGCTGATGGGACCCCGAGAAGCCCCTGCCTGTGTGCTCGCACAGGGCAATTGGCACTCGATATCGGCAGGAGTTGCTCCCTTAAATATTGTGGACCCATGTCATGCACCCAGGGACTGGCTAACTACTGGACAGCAGAAAACTTGCTCCATAATGTAACACAGTGTAGGATGGGCCCAACTTGGTGTTTGGGTCACTTACAGAGAAAATAAGAATCCCATTCTGCCCAAACTAAGCCTTTGGGTGGGAGTGCAGTCTCAAGCACAGAAGTCATTTAACTCAGTGGGTTTATTTTTACAGTAAATATCCTGAACAGAATAATAATTTTAAAAAACCTAGCTACACTAAATTAAGTCAATGTTAGTATTAGTCCAGCATTTTGTTTCACACAATGGCCAAAGAGATGCCTCATGGAAGCTTACAAGCAGGAGATGAAAACATACTTTGATTTGCTATGAATATATCAATCCCATTTTAAATTGGTAGCTATATTATAGAAATAGGTTCCACAGGTTAATATGGTATGTGTGAAAGAGTAATATCTTTTGATTATTCTAGAACTTCCCCCTGGGTAGCACCAAGTCCCAGTGGCTTGAAAAAAGGAGAAAAATGTCTCCTTATCCAATTTTTCCACCCTCTACATGGTTTTATATATCTTAGTCATACGTTGGGTCTATTGTCTTGGTGAGTCTCTTCTCAAAGGTTTTTTGAAATTCCAAGTATCCAACTGTGATGGAGACACCTCCTCTCCTATGACTGTTGATACTCCAAAAGCTCATCAAAAATTGATGAGGCAGAATTTATCTTAATGGAATTCATGCTGATTTTCTTTAGACCAGGAGTGTCAAACTCAATTTCATTGAGGGACTCATCAGGGTAGTGTTTGACCTCGGGGGCCAGGGTCGGCATGGCCAGGGTAGACATGGCCAGTTCAACATCACCCATGTCGGGGGCACCTGTGATGGCCTGAAGGCTCTGCCAGCAAAAATGGGCTCCCAAGCTCCGTTTTCAGCTGTGACAGCCTCCTGCAACCGTCTGCCAGTAAAAATGGAGCTTTGGGAGGGCCGTGCACAGCCTCACAACCTCCATTTTCGTTGGAAGAGGCACCACAGGCCAGTCCTTCACTGTTTTAAGGACAGCCCTGCAGGCCAGATCTAAGCACCCCAAGGGCTGGATCCAGCCTGCGGGCCTTGAGTTTGACACCCCTACCTTAGACAAAGCTTGCTCCTTTACTCACCTTCCTTGGGGGCATTTTGTCATTGTTATTTGATTACTGTTTCTACCATAATGACTGAAACAAATGCACTGAGCAGGGGTTTGGAAAAGAATGCATTTTTGGCTTTTACTTTAATTTTTAATAATTTATTTTCATGCATACAGTATGTGTATTTATGTCTTTTCCATAGATATGACTTCATAATATATTGTGCCCATGTTCTAATGGTTTCTGATTTTTAACAAATATATATTACAACAAACGTTCCCAAAATGTTAATTCCACCCACCCCTAAAGCCAGTGGATAGAATCATTCTTTTGGAAAGAAATATAAATTAATTTTTTGCACAGAATATTCCTTTTAACAAGAACAATGATGTTTGTTGTTTTATTCAAAGTTGACAGCTTTTTCTTCTACTATGCTTGTTAAGAGAGAAACAACTAGTGAGGAACAAAAATGCTCAAAGGCCAGTTGGAAAAGCTCAGTGATGGTCCAGACATGTTTTTAAAAAGTCCAACTGTCTGGGCTGGGAGAGAAAACATCCTAAATAACTGAGAATCTGCTGATTCTATCCCTTAGTGCTCTTGGTTAATATTGAATGGCTTAATAAGAAATGTTACTTTTTGCGTAATTAAGCTTACTGTATATTTTCTTATCTTTTTGAATAAAGGACGCAGAGTTCTTCTGCAGTTTTTCTTCTAACTAAAATACATACTCAACTCTAGTTTTTTTCCCAAGGATTTTCAAGTCAATCTTGATCGTCCCTTTGTTCTTTTTCAATTGTTTCTAATTCATCGGTTCTTTTATACTCTAGCTGTTGTAACTATACACAGTTTTCTTTGTGATAGGACTTCTACATATACAGTTGTCATCATATATTTCAAAAACAAAAACCAAAGGAAGACAATGTCTTGTGTTTCACTGTCTCATTGGAATGCATGATATAATGCCACATGAAGCAGAATGTTCAGAAAGGCAATTACCATTATTCCAAAAGAAAATGTTCATTGTAGTGAGCAGGAGGAGAGGGGAAAGCTAACTACTTTATGAAAATAAAATATAAAAGGGCCTTGGTGGCTCAGGCTGTTAAATGCCTGCATTCAAGTTCCAGCTGCCTGCAATTAGTGTAGGCTTGAATCCCACCAGGCTCAAGGTTGACTCAGCCTTCCATCCTCTCGGGGTAGGTAAACTGAGGACCCAAGATTGTTGGGGGCAATAAGCTGACTTTGTAAAAATGCCGCTTAGTAATAATAAGCAGGCATATACAATGGAATGAAGGCTATTGCTGAGCACACTGGATTGTATCCCAAAAAAATTGTAAGCCGCCCTGAGTCTTCGGAGAAGGGCGGCATATAAATGTAATTAAAATATATATATATCATTCTAGATCTTGGGATAAATCAGTAAAGCTCTATGTACACATTCTACATCTATCTATCTATCTATGTATCATATATCATCTATCTATCTATCTATCTATCTATCTATCTATCTATCTATCTATAATTCAGACAATTAAAATACAAACTTCAAAAAAACAAGAAAAAATTACAAGGACAAAATAAAACTAGACAAGGCATTTTTAAAAAGTACATTAAAGGAAAAAAACATAAACAAGAATACATTATAATATATTGTGTCTCCCCCCCTTCAGTTGGATATTGATAGATATACTACAGCAATAATAGTTCCTCTCCATCGCCCCACCCCCCATTTCTTATATGTAATCTGAAATCAGGATTTAAATGAGCCAATCTTGCATTAGGACCTCCGCTGGAGTGATTGTTCAAAATAAAAAAGTCCATGGACCATATATTTTGTTAATTAAGGTAATAATCCATTTTTTTCTTTATTTTATTTCCTGCACTGAAATATTGAACAAAGCTGGCTGCGAGATGCTACTACTTAGAAGCTTTTAGATGAGTTGGCATGAAAAGCTCCACTCAGGGAAAAAAGCTTTCTTGATTTTAATTAGTGGTTACAGAAAATATCTTCTTTGTTTTGCTGCTGGGGCTGATATGAAACAGCTCAATGACAGAATGTTCAGATCACTGTTCCTCATCATATGCTTACACAGGGCAGATCTAAGCCTGGCTTGACTTCAGTTCAATGTCACCTTGAATCAAAGGTATAGAAAAATACATGTGGAAGGGCAAGAGCTTGTCATGATAGCCTGCCTAGTCATAATCAAAGAAGCTAACATAATCATGTGCCAATGGGTCTTTCTATTCACACAGCATTACTAGAGATGAAAAGCCTAATTTAATTAGGCTTCATGACGGTAAGAACAGAGAGGTAGAAAAAGAGCAGTATTGCAGTTAGCTCATTGAACTTTTTTTTTTCATTCATATTTATATGCCACCCTTCGGCGGAGACTCAGGGCGGCTTACAATTTTTGGAGCGCAACCCAATGCACTCAGCAATAGCCTTCATTCCATTGTATATGCCTGCTTATTACTAAGCGGCATTTTTACAAAATCAGCTTATTGCCCCCAACAATCTTGGGTCCTCAATTTACCTACCCCGAGAGGATGGAAGGCTGAGTCAACCTTGAGCCTGGTGGGATTCGAGCCTGCACTAATTGCAGGCAGCTGGAATTAAGTGCTAGGCATTTAACAGCCTGCACCACCAAGACTCTTTGGGAATGAAATACCTGGTATGAACAAGCATGAGTAATTCGTGTGAGCTACTATGCCCCACAGAGTTACTCTGAGGAGAACATGAGGTGATCTGCTGGGTGTTACTTTCTATCTTTTCTTTGAAGTAGAAACTCTGCATGTGTGGGACTTTCAAAATAATGCAGGAAAGAGTTTTGTCAGATAAATAAACTACACTGGCATTTTGGCAGTTAATGCCTTTCTTCTTCTTCAAAAGCCCCTGAGTGATTCTCCATTGTGTTTCTCCTTCATATTTTGTCAATGCTTATATAGGGTCAATGAGCATATTTTGTTTAATAAATGCACAATCTGTAGCTTTCTTTATTCAGTAGCTTGCTGCTCTAGCCTAATTAAGTCTCAGCAACTGGTTGCAAGACTGTCATGTCTGCTTAATCTCTTCAGTTACAATCTTTTAATCAATCCAAGGATGCATCCTGGAAGTCTAACCCTTTGCTGGTTCAGCTAAGGATAAATAATGACAAGTCACATGTTCTTATTGCTGGATATATCATTCCATTAAATTATTTCCTTTGTGGCACAGAATGGAAAAGAATCAGATAATGTCCAACTTACAACTTATTCCACTGCTATGATGTACATAAAAGGTTTAACGCTGAAATAACATGGAATTGTCCGTGTTAAATATGTACAGGATTATTTCCCATGGCTCTGGAAAGTTCTGTGATTTTTGACAGGTATAAGTAGATTCCTTACCTGTTCTCTTTCTCCCCTTCCCCCTCCCTCCCTCCCTCTTCCTCTCTCTTGTCCTTCTCTCTAGGACTTGACTGGGAGTGCACTGGGTGCAAACTAAGCTGGAAATGAGTTACAGTAGTTTTGCAACACCTATATGTGCTACTACTCCCTAAACCTTTTTGCCCTCTTTTTTGAGTCCATAATCTTGCAGAACAGTAATGATATCTCATGTTCACTGACACAATAAAAACTTCTAGATGTGAAAGAAACCAGTGTGTGTGTGTGTGTGTGTGTGTCCTATTACAAGAATGTTCTCCCATTTGAGTAAGATCAACTACACATTTCTCATAATTTATTAGCTTGAAGAAATGTGGACCTCTTGGGAAATAACATTGATTTTCTTCTCTGCCCAAAGCTTGGCAATATCCATTATCAATAAAATTATTTACAGCTTTAGCAGTGATAGTTTGGGGAGATTAAAGGGCATTTATAGTTATTTTATAGTGTTTGTTAAAACAGATCAACTGCCTCAAAAACTAAATCTGGTGTAGGCAGAAATATATTTTTTCTTTATTTGTTTTGAGTACTTGGTGGTTTTATTTAGGACGTCCTTTACAATTGCACTAACTTTTCTAAATCTGCTTTGGGTGTTTTGATTGTACAACCTAACACTCTTAAAAATCTGGTTTAAGGTTATACCATCAAAATAATATTATAAATGTGGAGAATCTTTGATGGAAAAATCAGACAGAAACTAGCAGGATGTGTAACTAAATGAACACAGCTTCAGTGCTGCTATCTCTGGGGAAGGGGAGCAGAAAGAGACGTCTCAGGCTGAGAAGAAAGGTTTTCCTCTAACCGCTGCTTCGATTTTGTAAAATATTTATATGGTTCTAATCTCTCCACTCTTCTTTAAACCACACAACTGGCTCTGTAATTTTTCAGCTAGTCTTATTCTTCCCATTCTGTTAAATTCAACTTTGGCTTTGTGGAAATAGAATAAGAATTCTCTGAAGGGAAGACATGTTACATAACTCAGCATTATTTTTTTCAAAATAATATCCATGGACTCTTTTCAGTCACCAATGTTCTCCAAACTAAATTTGTACTGTTTTTCTCAATAGTGTGGTCTTGACCTCTGTACTCTGGCTAAAGAAGTTGCTCGCTTTTACTCGTTGAATTGCAGGTTGGCTAAGCTATGGGCCCATGGGGGATGACCCATTAGACCTACTCCAAATGTTGGTGCTGAATTGTACTCTTTAATGTGACAGAAGGATTAAATTATTCAATCCATTGGAAGTAATCATATTAATTGTACTAAAAAGCTAAGGCTAAATGAACGGAACACCAACCTAATTTCATGTTTGTTCTGAACAGAATAGAATAGAACAGAATAGAATGGCAGCATTGGAAGAAACCTTGGAGGTCTTCTAGTCCAAACCCCCTACCTAGGCAGGAAACCCTACACCACTTCAAATAAATGGTTATCCAACATCTTTTTAAAATCTTCCAGTGTTGGAGCATTCACAACTTCTGGAGGCAAGTTGTTCCACTGATTAATTGCTCTAACTGTCAGGAAATTTCTCCTTAGTTCTAAGTTGCTTCTCTCCTTGATTAGTTTCCACCCATTGCTTCTTGTCCTGCTCTCAGGTGCTTTGGAGAATAGCTTGACTCCCTTTTCTTTAAGGGAATCTGATTCTTATTCTGCATATTTTTATAATTTGGATGTCCGTGTATTTGTTTGATTTGCTTTACAAGATTTGTTAACCACTCCAATCAACTAAAACTCTGGGTGATGTATAAGTGAAAAAAGACATAAGGTAATACAACAAAAATGATATAAATAATATTATAACAGTGATTTCCCACAGTTAGCCATTGCCAAAGGCATCCTAAAGTAAGGTGACTTTAGCAGCTTTGTGTACTGCAAGGAGGTGTGGAACTAAAGTTACTTCTGGGAAAGCAAAATCAATTTAAATAAAAATAAAAATAATTTAATAGAATAGAATTCTTTATTGGCCAAGTGTGATTGGACACACAAGGAATTTGTCTTGGTGCAAATGCTTTCAGTGTACATAAAAGAAAAGATACATTCATCAAGAGTCAAGAATCAATAGTCGTAGTCAAATCATACTTGGAAACAGTCAGTATAAATTGTAAGGACACAAGCGACAAAGTTACAGTCATACAGTCACAAATGGGAGGGGATGGGTGATAAGGAGTGATGAGAAGATTAATAGTAATAGTAATGCAGACTTTGTAAATAGTTAGACAGTGTTGAGGGAATTGTTTGTTTAGCAGAGTGATGGCATTTGGGAAAAAACTGTCCTTGTGTCTAGTTGTTCTCATGTGCAGTGCTCTATACCGTCATTTTGAGGGTAGGAGTTGAAACAGTCTATATCCAGGATGTGAGGGGTCTGTAAATATTTTCACAGCCCTCTTTTTGACTCATGCAGTATACAGGTCCTCGATTGAAGGCAGGTTGGTAGTAATTGTTTTTTCCTGCAGTCCTAATTGCTCTCTGGAGTCTGTGTCTGTCTTGTTGGGTTGCAGAACCAAACCAGACAGATATAGAGGTGCAAATGACAGGCTCAATAATTTATCTGTAGAACTGTATCAGCAGCTCCTTGAGCAGTTTGAGCTTTCTGAGTTGGCGCAGAAAGAACATTCTTTGTTGTGCTTTTTGATGACATTTTTTAATGTTAGATGTCCTTTTTAGGTCTTGTGATATGATACAACTTAAAAATTTGAAGGTCTCTACTGTTGATACTGTGTTGTCTAGTATTGTAAGAGGTGGTAATATGGGATGGTTTCTTCTAAAGTCTAACACCATTTTTACTGTTTTGAGTGTGTTCAGTTCCAGATTGTTCCGGTCACAACATGAGGCAAGTTGTACAACCTCCTGTCTGTATGTGGATTTGTCGTTGTCTCGAATGAGACCAATCACTGTTGTATCATCTGCAAACTTCAGTATTTTAACCTCTTTGCTCTGCTTATCTCACTTCTTTGTGCTGCAGTTTGCTAAAGAGTTACAGCTATTGGGTTGGGTACTTGGCCTCCTAGAATGCAAATGACAGGTGGTCCTTGACTTACTACCAGAGTTGAGCCCAAAATTTCCACTGCTAAGCAAGGCAGTTGTTAAAGGTGTCATGCCCCGTTGTATGTTCTTTTGCCATAGTTGTTAAGAGAATCACTACAGTTGTGAATCTGTGGTTGTTAAGCAAATTTGGCTTCCCCCATTGATTTTGCTTGTCAGAAACTCTTTGGAAAGGTTGCAAAAGACAACCCCAGAACCATAGGATGCTGCAATTATTGTTAATACATGCCAGTTGCCAAGCACCCAAAGTTTGATCATATAACTGTGGGGGTGCTGCAATGGTCATAAGTGTGAGAAAGGATCATAGGTCACTTTTTTCTGTGGTGTTGTAACCAGGGATGGGATTCAAATTTCTTACAACCAGTTCTATGGGTGTGGCCTAATTTGTGGGTGTGGCTTGGTAGTCATGTGACTGGGTGGGCATGGCTTACTGACTGGGCATGGCTTGGTGGTCATGTGACTGGCTGGCATGGCTTGTATGTAAATATTGTAAATATTTATGTAAATATTGATTTTTATATATAAAAAAGAGCGACTTTTACCCAAAATCAGGCAAAGCAGGCAAGCAGATTGAGTTGCTCACAGATCACAGATTCATTCACAGATCTACCTTTCTGCAATCTGCTACCTGAGTCTTTCACATAAAATTTGCTTGCAAGCAAACTCATAAAATTTGCTAGCAAGGAAACTCACAAAATTAACTCACAATAACCATGTATATAAATATTGAATTTTTTATTAAAAAAGAGCAACTTTTACTCAAAATCAGGCAAAGCAGGCAGGCAGATTGAGTTGCTTGCAGAATCACAGATTCACTCACAGATCTACCATTCTGCAATCTGCTGCCTGCATCTGCACTGAAAAACAGAGGCTTCAGTCCTAAGAAATGTTCAGCTCTGCTCTCACGCCACTTCTCCCCACTCCCCAACCCCCTGAATACCACCTCTTACTGGGCCTCAGGGAAGCCTCCTGGGTGAAGGCAAAGCAGTACAACAGTGATTTAGATTAGCTAGAAAGCAAGAAATCCAATGATTTCCTGCTTTCTAGCTAATCTAAATCGCCCACACAGCTGATAGTCAGAACAGCTGATCGTCGGGGGAGGAAAAATAGCAACTTACCAAAAATTAGGTGAAGGCACATTGCAGGCAAGTTGGATGGCATGCATGCCAGGTAAGGAGTGACTGGGTGGGGCGGGGAGGGGTGGGTGGGGAGGGGCCAGCCAGTGGCATGATTTGCTGGTTCTCTGAACTGCACAGAATTGTAATGACCGGTTCTATAGAACTGGTTCGTACTGATAGAATCCCACCCCTGGTTGTAACTTTGAACACTCATAAAACTAATGGGTGTAATTCAATGGCTACCTGTACCTGCTATTACACAGGAGGATTAGATTATGGGACACCAGTACATATACTACTCCCTTTCAGGAAATCTACCAATACCAACATTGTATTTCCCAAACTTTATCTCTTATTCTACTGTCCCAGTTAAACTGCCCCATCCATTCTGTGATTCAATCCAGAGTACTTCACAGAATGGGAAGAAAGAAGAGGGGTGGGGGAATCACAACTTGCCTAGGAAGATTTCTTTTCCCATTTCCTTTTTGTATTCTCTACATAAATGCCAGCAGTGTAGATTGAAAAAAGTTCTAATTATATGAGGCAATGTAAGAAAACAAGTACTATTTGTTCTCTACAAGAGGAATTTTCTCTCAAAGTATAGCACAGAATATATAAGAACAGTACATAAAATATGACACAGAATTTATCAAACAAGAGATTGGATAATTGTACTTTTCCTCTTTTTCTGTTGGTAATGCATATATTAAAGATAATAATTTGGTGTTAGTTTTTTCATTACTATAAAATAATAAAACACACAATAGCATTACTCGATGATTTGGATATTTTTCTCCGAAAGTGCATGTTTGCATTTACACACACACACACACACACACACACACACACACATTCCTGCAATTTATTTCATGCTGGGCAACTCATTAGATTAATGCAACACAAAATATTAATGCAAGAAGTTACAAATTCCCTCCCCCATTCTTTTCAACCTCCCTGCCCTTTCCCCACTAAGTTAAACTTTCTTGCTTTCATACATTCTTTGGTTAATAAATGCCAAACCTTGACCCTTATGTTTGCTCACTACTTACTTGTGTGTCATTTGCTAGCAATCTTGAGCCTCAGGGAATGGGAGGAGTTGTAAAACTAAATTGTACCCCTGGGACTGGGAGTCAGAGATAAAGTCACTCACTGTATAGTTTATATTTACAGGATACAATCTCTGTATCTTTTAAATTCAATGGAAATCGCCTTTGACCCATATATAGATGATGCAATCGTTTTCTGAACTTTCAGTAAGCAAGGTCCACATGTTTACAAACTAAAACAAGCAGTTAAAGAAAGTAATTGATAGTACTGGCGGGGAAAAAAACCAACCATCAACAAACTGAATAGCTGGATCCAAGCATAATTTTAATCATTGGCTCTCTGGAAAATGATTATCCATTGTTGAACCAAGAGCCAGTTTGGTGTGGTGGATAAGGTGTCAGGTTAGAAACCGGGAGACTCTGAGTCCTCATCCTTCTTTAAGCACGAAGTCAGGTGGATGGCCTTGGACCAGTCCCTTTCTCTAAGCCCTAGGAAGGAGGTAATGGCAAACCACTTGAGAAAACTTAGCAAGAAAACTGCAGGGACTAGTGTAGGAGTCAAACATTGACTGAAAGATGAATAATAAGACTAATTGTTGAAGCAAATGGAAGCTTTAAATCAAATGTATGCAGGCTATGCAGACTTCAAATCTCTGAATTTTCAGCACTGACAACTGTTAAATGGGGAATTTGTGAAGTTGCTATTCACACACCTGAAGAATTGATGCACTTGTTCCAGGGAACTTGTAAGTTTACAACAAGTTTAATCTCAGGATAACCATATGATCAAATGGTTAAACAGGGATTAGTAATCTTGCCCTGCAATTTTCATTTTGTCTGGGACGGAACTTGGGAAAAATAGATCATAAGTAACTCCTACTATCAGTGGGTTAACTAACTTTGCTATGGTTAACTCCTATTCCATTATGTTTATCTGCATAACACATTGAATTAAAAAACTATACAAAAATTGTTTAGTCCATTGTGAATAATGCATTCATTTTAGGGCTCAATGTATTTTGTAGTGCCCACAGTTGAATTAACTGAATTATTAATCATGGATACGTTGTAAAAAAAATACATTTTACTTTCCAGGGAAATTAGAATTCTGTTCATTTTGGTTTTTTTAATATATATAATACATATATAATACATAGTACGATAGACTTGCGGGGCTGGCACATTGTGCCATAAGGTCACATAGTGTAATAAGATTGGGACTGGGTTAGGGACTTCTGTCCTCACTGTGAGTTGTGCTGGGGGTGTGGGCACGAAGAGGGGGTCAGCCAATCTCATTGTACATATATTGTACTCTGACAATAAAGGTAATAATAATACATTGCAAGACACCACTATTATTCAAGTTTTCTAAATTAATTCTGAAAAGACAGAAGCGAGTAAGCAGATGTTTTGTGCATACACCTATTTAATTGATAAGAGTTTAAGTACAATCAAATTAAAAGTGCACCCAGTGAGTTTAGAATTGCAATTGATGCCTTTCAGCCAAGTAGGTTTTTAAAATGGCTTTATCTTACTGTGTAGCTTGTCAGCAATATCAAAGCCACATTTGGGCGGCAGCGGGGAGAGACAAAGATAGGGAAAATGTATCTCCAAGCACTCCTATTTTCGCTATCTGCTATCAAGTTAGATGTCAAGTGATTTCTCCTTACATTTTCAAATTTTCTAAATAAAGCAGCCATCAATTTTTCTTTTTATTATTGAGAGAAAGAAAAATCTTTCTGGAGGGGAGTGGGGTGTTCCTGTCAAACTTAATTTCCAAAACCACTGCGGTTTTCAAAAGTTTCAATTTAATTTTAGTCGGATTGCATTATTTACAGCAGATTCCTGAATTTTTGTCATTGAGGTGATGAGCAAAATCAACCCTCTTTAATTATTTTATTTGTACTTCTTTGGGTCAAGTAAGTCAAAAAAATCATAAAGTTTGAGAATCCTTGTCTTATTGATATAGTACTGAATCACTGTGTTTCTCGTTTGTTACAATAACTCAGTTTTTAAAGACACATTGATATGTTCTTTTGATTAACTACTTGGATATGTCTCATTTTGAAGGAGTAGTGTTATGTATGTAGGTTTGAATGTTATTGGTTTATTTGAACTGTTCTTGTAAAATGTTAAAAGGTATTGGTTTAAATAGTGCGGGAAGAAACCCTGCACTCCCATTGGCTGGCAACTACGGCTGCTGGCTATAAGAGGCAGCCGTAGCCCAGCCAACTCGGGTCCATTCGAGCTGTAGTCACTGAATAAACTCTTATCTAAAGCTCCCCGCATTTGACTCTTCATGCAAACTTAACACTGGTGACAAAGGTGGGATCTCCCTGAAGAAGAGACAATGCGGAAGGCGAGCAGAAGAGTGAGATGGCTGCGCTGAACACCCCCCCAGCCCCGTTCGATCCGGCGGTGGAAGACTGGGAATCGTATGCGGATCGCTTCCAGATGTACCTGGAAGGAAATGACCTCGCCGACATTCCCGAGAGACGGAAGAGGGCGGTATTTCTCATGCACTGCGGTCCGGCAGTCTTCAAGATGGCGAAGGCGTTGGCAGGAGCTGCAGAACTGAAGGCCTAAATGGCCTGATTTGGAAAAGCTTTTAAGAGCCCATTATGCCCCACAAGTATCGTACCTCATTAAGAGACACGAGTTTTACTGTCGGGATCAAAGGGAAAGCGAGAATGTAAATGACTTCGTGGCAAGTCTAAGGGACATTGGGGGTGCTTGCGACTTTACCAACTTAGAAGAGGCCATGCGTGATCAGTTTGTCTTAGGCCTAAAAGATAAGGTCTTACAAAGCAAACTGTTAATGAAACCTAAGATCACGTTTAAGGAGGCCATTGAGGAAGCTGTTTCAGCAGAAGCCACCAAGTCCTCAGCAGCGGCCATGAAAAAGATTAACAAGGCCTCAAGCCAGGCCTCAAGCCATTCTGATGTGGAAAAATCCACAACAACCCATTGCGAACAAATAGACTCTGATTCAGATTGCAGTGAGGTGGAGGAAGGGATTTTTAGACTCAGAATGGAGAAGAAAAGGAAAGACCCTGGGAGAAAGAGGCAAGAATATTATTGCAGAGGCTGTGGGGGGGCATCCCGCACTGAATGCAAGTTCTTAGACACCATCTGCCTACGTTGTGAGAAAAGGGGTCACCTAGCCAGAGTCTGCAAATCATCCAGAACTCCACCTAGTAGAAAGAAATTTCCTGAAAAGGATTTTAAGCCCAACAACTTCATTGAAAAGATGGGGCAATTCAGAAGCAAATGGGAAGAATGAAACTCATCAAACAATCACCATTGGTCATTCTTCACCCTTGAGAAGCAGAAAAGTACATGTGAAAGTGTTCATTGAAGGAAGGCCTTGCCAAATGGAAGTGGACTCAGGCTCTTATTTATCTATGGTGTCATGGGACACTATTCACAGGCTACTTCCCAACATTCAGAAGAAACATTTCCAGAAGCAAGCACTGACTCTTAAAGACTACCAAGGGAACAAGATTCCAGTAGTTGGAGCAAGAGATTTCAACGTGCAGTTTAAAGGCCACACCAAACGTTTGCCCTGACCATCGTGGACAAGGATCGCCCAAGCTTGCTGGGACTTGAGTGGTTCAAGCCACTAGGCATCGAGGTGACTGGCATCAATCACGTGAGCAACTCTGAATGGGAGGAGGCCTTGAAGTCTGAGTTTCCAGAGGTCTTCAGCGAAGGACTGGGCAAGTATATGGGGACCCCTATCACTTTCAACCTAGATCCCAAGGTGCCCCAATTTGTTTAAAGCCCAGGAGGGTCCCATTTGCTTTAAAGGAAAAAATTGATGCACAATTAGACAAATTAATTGCTCAAGGGGTTTTAGAGCCCACTGATCACTCCAGATGGGAAACACCCATAGTCACACCAGTCAAGGCTGATGGGTCAGTAAGAATTTGTGGTGACTATAAGGGGACACTTAACCATGCGCAGCAGAGTGCATATCCAGTGCCAGTTGTGCATCATCTGTTACATTCACTTGGCAGGGGTACAGTCTTTGCCAAATTGGACTTGGCCCAGGCATATCAACAATTAACAGTTGATGATGCCACTGCAGAGGCCCAAGCCATTGTTACTCACAGAGGTGCCTTCAAATGTAAAAGGTTACAATTTGGAGTTAGCGCGGCACCAGGCATTTTTAAAAGTCTTATGGAAAGAATGCTTCAAGGACTGCCAGGGGTAGTGCCTTACTTTGATGATGTGTTAATCTCTGCTGAAAATGACACTCAGCTTCAAGAAAGACTCAGAGAAGTCCTTACCAGATTCAGAAAAGCGGGGTTAAAAGTCAAGGAAGAAAAATGCACACTTAAAACAGACAGGGTTGAGTTCCTGGGCTACATGATTGACAAGCATGGCATCCACCCTACTGATGCCAAGGTTAAAGCAATCAAAGAAGCCCCTAGACCTAAATGCAAAACAGATTTGCAAGCCTTCCTTGGACTCATTAACTTTTATCACATGTTTCTACCTCAAAAGGCAACCATTGCTGAACCTTTGCACAGATTGCTTGATAAGAAGGCTGTTTGGATCTGGGGAGGAAGGAACAATCAGCATTTAACAGTATTAAGAGACTAATCACATCTGATGCTGTATTGATACAGTTCTCTGAGAATTTGCCTGTTGTACTGACTTGTGATGCATCCCCTTTTGGAGGGGGGTTTGAGCCACAGGCTTCCCAGTGGAAGGGAAGCCCCTATTGCATTTTACTCTCACACTTTGACCAAAGCAGAGAGAAATTATAGCCAACTGGACAAAGAGGCATTGGCAGTTGTTGCAGCTGTCAAGAAATTTCATGAATATCTGTATGGCAGGACATTTACCATTGTTACAGATCACAAACCTTTGTTAGGCATTGTGGCAGGAGACAAACCTACACCTACTATCCTGTCACCAAGAATGCTGAGGTGGACTGAATTTCTTGCAGCTTATTCATACAAACTGATTCACAGGCCTGGCAAGGACATTGGACATGCTGATGCACTGAGTCGTTGCCCACTGCCTTGCCACAAGGAGGACTTTGAACCTGAAACACACACTTTTTCCTAGAGACTGTTGCTAAGCTTCCAGTCATGCTGCTGAATTGCCAGAGAGACTGCCAAAGACACTGTGTTGGCTCCTGTTATAGGCTGGATTAAGAAAGGTTGGCCTCTTCAAGATCTACCTCACCTTGCCCAACCTTTTAAGTCCAGGCAAACTGAATTATCTGTATTAAGAGGATGTATTTTGTGGGGTAACAGGGTGGTTATTCCTGCAAAACTGCAAAGAGAGGTTTTGGAAATGTTACATGAGGGTCATCCTGGGATTGTAAGGATGAAGGGATTGGCCAGGATTATGTATGGTGGCCAGGTATTGACAAAATGGTTGAAAACTGGGTTGCATCTTGTCCCAATTGCCAGGTAATTAGGCCTGCCCCACCTCACGCCCCCACACAGGAATGGGAATGTCCTAGGGGCCCGTGGTCTAGGATCCACATTGATTTCAGGTCCTACTAGAGGGCACACTTTTCTGGTTATAGTAGATGCATATTCCAAATGGCTCGAGGTATTTCCCATGACATCCACCACAACTGATGCTGTCATCAAGCAGCTCAGAAAACTGTTTGTAACCCATGGGTTACCTGATGTTCTTGTCTCTGACAATGGCCCTCAATTTACATCTAACATTTTTGAATCTTTCTAGCACAACAGGGTATCAGACATGCCCTTACTGCCCCTGGGCACCCTTCGCTAATGGCTGGGCTGACGCATGGCGCTTTACCAAAGAGAAGCTCCAGCAACTGGGTCCTGGGGACATCACTGAGAAGCTTGAAAAACTTCTTAGTGTTCAGCACATCACTCCTAGCCCATCTACTAACTTATCCCCAGCAGAGTTGTTGATGGGTAGGAAACTTAGGTCTTCCCTTGACCGCCTTCATCCCACTTACGCACCCAAGCACCACTGGATTCCACTTCCAAAGTTCGTACTTTCAGTGTGGGTGATTCTGTGTATGCTAAGAACCTTATAGGTGAGCCTTTGTGGATTCCTGCTGAAATAACTCACATCACTGGCCCTCGTTCTTACAGGGTACAAACAGAGGATGGACTCCTCTGGAGCAGGCACATTGATCAACTTAGATCCAGGTTCCCTCAGGAACATCACCCCTGTCTCTCTCTGGTTCCCTCACCTGATGTCACTTCTAGGGGAAGGGGAGGAACAGGAGGAAAATCAGCAAGCAAGAATCAACCCCATGTGTAACGAGCCATTACGACAGGAACCATCCCGAACCCTGTCACAATGCCAAGATCCATCCTTAGAAGTGGAAGATTGCACATCACTACCTGACTTGGGTGCTGACATTGGAATGGAGATGGGTTGGGAGGAGAGACCAGATTCTAACAGTCTAACAGGGTCTCCTTTCACAGGAAGTCCCAGCAGGGAAATGTCAGCAGACACATTTCCTCTCTCACTGGGTGAGAACGTTAAAACTTCTGAACCACGAAGGTCTCAACATACACGTAAGAGCCCCACCTATTTAAAAGAATACATTAGATAGGTTGGGGTTTGGTATGGACTGAACCTAGTGGGGAGGGGTGTTATGTATGTAGGTTTGAATGTTATTGGTTTATTTGAACTGTTCTTGTAAAATGTTAAATGGTATTGGTTTAAATAGTGCGGGAAGAAACCCTGCACTCCCATTGGCTGGCAACTACGGCTGCTGGCTATAAGAGGCAGCCGTAGCCCAGCCAACTTGGATCCATTCGAGCTGTAGTCACTGAATAAACTCTTATCTGAAGCTCCCCACGTTTGACTCTTCATGCAAACTTAACAAGTAGCATCAGAAATTAGTGTTGGAACTTATTTTTGCCTAATTTAGATAAAGCATTGAGGCCTGCCTTTATTTAGATAAAGCATTGCAGCCTGTTGTTCAGTAGCAACCAAAACACATAAAGCAAAGAATCCACCAAAATATGGGAAAGTTATGAAAAATAAATGCTGAATTTAAATTGCAAAAGACTGTGCTGTCATACAGTAGTGGGCAAACAGTTGCTTCAAATGACTTGATTCCAGTATGCAATAAAGAAAATAGTTGTACCATGCCAAGTATTTGGAAAGCTTCTGCCAAGTTCAAGCCAGGGAGCCTATGCTTGGTGCCATCCTAACTGAGTCTACAATAGGCAAGGTAATGCCTTCATAACAGGCATGATATATCATCTATGGGAAATGCACTTTCTTGAGTTATGACTCTGATAAAATGAACAGCATAAACATAAGGTGTGCACCAAAGTCAATGCAAATTTTGAAACAACTTGAGTCAGAAATTTTGTATATTCTCCAAAATAATATTAAAATATTAAAAAGAGTGACACACACTGAGATCTTGTGCAATTTCATAAAAGAATGTGCAATCTTCTACCATTTTTAAGCAAATAATAATAATCTGGGAGCTCTTTCTCATGAATGGGTGCTTTTGTGCCACAAGTTGAATGCTGACAAAATCTCAGTCTTCAAAAAAAATTTGAACAGACTGAAGCAGCTTTCCAAAGTTGCATACAGAGGGGAAGAGAAGGAGACAGGGAGAGGGGGGAGGGAGGGAGAGGGAGGGAGGGTGGGGGGGAGAGAGAGGGAGGGAGGGAAGGAGGGAGAGAGAGAGAGAGAGCACAATGGGAAAAGTCAGCTTCTTCCCAACATTAAAAAAACTTCTGTTGCATAAAGTCCCTTGCAACTATCCATCTGAAAAATGTCAGGTTATTTACCTTCAGGAACTCCTGTGATAGATGATATTTTCTAAAATGACAGACATTGGAGTATATGAAAATATAGTAGTTGTACTGTTCAATTTCCCTAGGCCTTACAAGAATTTATTCTGGTACATTTTCTATTGTGATACAGAAAGCTGCAGCAGATGTGTGGTTTTCCTAACCCAGCCATGGGCAAACTACGGCCCGGGGCCGGATCCGGCCCATTCGGCTGTTCTATCCAGCCCACAGAGCCGAAAGAGCGGAGGGTTCTCTTGCTCTCCCAGAAGGCTACATGAAGTAATCTAACTTTGAATTTATATTAGTTCCATCCATGCTTTTGTTCCGGCCCTCCAGTCCAGTTTAAGAACCCATTGTGGCCCTCGAGTCAAAAAGTTTGCCCACCCCTGTCCTAACCTCTGCTCTACCAATTATTATTACTAAGTGCTCTATAGGGTTTGAACTCTCAATCAGCCTTCTTCCCTATAGAATTCATGTAAAAGACGCCCTCTACAATTGTTATTGTGAAGTGTGGAAAGAGATGAGAGGCGCTATGGTATAGTGGCTACCCTCCTGGTCTGGAGACTGAATTTGCAGAGGTGAACTGACTGGATGACTATGGATCAGTCACTTTTTCTTAGCCCAATCTACATCAAAGATTTTCTGTTGTGGAGAAAATAGAAGGTGGGAGTATTAAGTATGCATGCTGCCTTGAGTTGACCAAAAATAAATAAAGGTTTCCTCCTGGTTTTAGGCTTGTGTGGATGAAGAAATTCCCACAGGAATACCTTGAATGGCTATCTTCCAGAGCAGTGTAAAGCTTTGAAGGAGCATATTCATTGCAGTCTCTAGGATGATTCAAGATAGCAAATCAAATCAGGAATTTCTAGAACTCTTCAGAAAGCTTTGATTTGGTGCTTCAGGCTTTCTGAAGTCTGAAATATTACTACAGCTTTTTCCTCAGTGTATGGAAAAAGCTGGTGTGAGGCGAATGTGAATCACAGGATGGGCTGACTACTCATTTACTTAGAATGAGTATCTGGCCAATGCAGAGGTGGTATTCAGCAGGTTCTGACCGGTTCTGGAGAACCAGTAGAAGAAATTTTGAGTAGTTTGGAGAACTGGCAAATACCACCTCCAACTGGCCCCGCCCACATCTATTCTCTGCCTCCCGAGTCCCAGCTGATTGGCTGGGTTTTCTTTTGTTGCCCTGCACAGGAGAACAGACCTGGAAAGCAGGTAAGTGGGGTGGGGAGGGAATGGGGATTTTGCAATAACCATCCCCCAGGAGTGGGGAGGGAATGGAGATTTTACAGTATCCTTCCCCTGCCATGCCCACCAAGCCACGCCACACCCACCAAGCCATGCCCACAGAACTGGTAGTAAAAAAGTTTGAATCCTACCACTGGGCCAATGGTTTTTACCATCTCTGCAAATCTTGTCTATCAGACTCTTTGGGGAAGACTTGATTCTTACTGTTCTGTTAGAATTTGTTCAGTCAGGTTTACAAAAAGGGATTTGGATTTGTTCTGCTGTGCTTTTTTGATCTGGTTTGCTCTTTCTTGTGTGACTCTCACTTTTCCCCAAATATATATTTTATCTTCTTTTTATATTCTGAATCTATTTGTCTGCAGTACAGCAGATCCTATTAGCCTCTGTGTCTCTCTTTCAGTTTCCCCTTTTATGGACTTTTTAATCTTTTCTAAGACTTTGCTTTTTAATGATTATTTGAAAGTTGGTTTAAGTCACATTGATTGAGAATTTCTCCATTGGCTATTTGTTAGATAAATTGGAGGCTGCTGAATTCTTTTTTCCTCTCCTTAAAAAAAAGGTACAGCAAAGAATCAAAAATTTATTGCAGTAAAATCTGTGGAGCTTTCTGGCTGAAATTTTGCAAGATTAATGATCTTTATTTTTGTAATTTGAATTCCATTCACCCCAAAAAAAATACTGCAGATGTGCTGATACTCTTCATTATAGTCAAAAATTTGTCAGTATTAACAGTTCTTCCATCTTCTCCTCATCTTCATAGCCAACGATTGATTCTTTTTTCAGATCAAATATCAAATAAAATTGAATCTTGCTGTTTTCAATTCTTACATTGGAATGGAATCAAATCTTGATTGATTTGCATATCTCTATTAACTGTACCCATTGAGATTAACTCTGTTACTCTGTGACTGGAAGTGAAAGAGCCTTATCCTTTTAGGCAACTAGCAATGTAATAACTAAAGCAACTAAACTCCCATAGGCAATATTCCTAAAACCTAATGAGATTTGGAGACATTGCTTAAGACTTCTGAGCTAGGGCCCTGTCAACGTAGAGGATTCCTAGGCAAGGCAATTCCCACACAAGAAATTCATCTGGAATTCAACAAACTCCAAATTTTTCCTCCCCCAGAGCCTCCTCCTGATGCATGCACTCTTTCTTCCCCCTCACCCTGGTGGGTTCTCATTCCTACTCTTTCTCTTATACTTTCCACTTACAAGGTGACAGCACTGGAGTCTTGGGAATCCTGAAGAACCAAATTGGACTTGGGCATCTTTATCCTCAGAGAGCCTCTGGATTTTGAATGCATTGCCCCATCTGGAAAGAAAAAGTTAGCTGTATCCGTGTTGGTCTAATTGCATCTTCCACAAATTAATGAATTATATTATTTTAAATAAATGTGTATGGTTTTTTGTAGCTATGATTTGCTACATTCTGATAGTCACATGTCTTTTAAAGGTCTAAAAGACTTGATCTCTTGGCATACCATTTTGGAAAACAAAGAATATGATATAAACTCCTTCTGGTTCCTCTATGTGGTAACTGAAATGAAGCAGGAAGGCTCTTTACAATCAAAATGTTGGTGGGAATGTACCAGAATAAATAGGGTTACTCTATCAACCATCCTGGTTTGGAGAAGATGGAAGGAGAAACTGTCCTATATACACAATGAAAGGGGTAGAACTGTATTTCTGTTGGTTTTTCATCATTCATATATGGATGGTGATGAATTTAGATATTATCTGGGCTCTGGGATCTAACTTTATGCCTAGCAGCAGCACCAATGCCTCTGAAATATATCGCCTGTACTTCCACACATCTAATACTGAAAGCACATCACCTTTGTTTTCTCAATAAGCAATTTGCCCAAATTGAACAGACATAAAAAAATAAAATGAAAATGCACTCATAACGCAGACAGAAAATACAAATAGAAAAGCTCAATAAATCATATGAAGTAACTAGCAGAGCTGGAACAGAAAACAGATATTTCTAGAATTTTCAGAAACTAAGAATGTTATAAAGTTAAAGGCTTGACACTTTTCAACAAGTATGTTATATAATGCCTTTTAATATTCAATTATTGCAATTAAAATAATGGCATGATGGCACTGTGCAGGAAGTTCAACATATACATGCTAGATCTGATCTAAGAAATAATTCATAGAGGAATGGTTTGATCTAATAGAGGCAGTTTTATTTTAGCCACAGCTTCATCATAAGTCTCATTTTTCTCTTGATAAAACACTATGATGATATTGTCAATGGTGTAGTTATAGCTATTATTATATAAAGATCAATATTTTAAAGACCCCCAAGCTTGATTGCAACAATTACATATGTGAATGTGTGTGTGTGTGTGTGTGTGTGTGTGTGTACATACACACACTCAGACACAGGTTTTGCCAATTCTACTTGTTGGCAGCTGACTCTGTCTTATAAATGTTGATCAGAATGATCCCTAATTTTTTGAGATAACTTGGAAAGGCATTGGCCATTGGAGAAACTACAAGGCTGCACAGCCAAAATGTTGGTCTGACATATTGGATTCCTGCTAAATTTTCTTAACTGGTCAAGATTTAAAGGTCTGCTTTGATATTGCCTATGTAGAATACTGGGAAACTCAAGGTATTATATAGCAATGTAGAAAGTAACTTTTTAAAAGAGTAGAAATTGAATTTCTAGAATATAATGTGAACTTGAAATACTGTGTAGGGAATGTGTCTACCAGGAATAGTAATCATGATTGCAATAAAAGCATTTAAAAGGAATCTATTATGTTTCTATAGTAAAAAAAATTACAGAACATATTATATATCAATATAAAACAAAGAAGGGCGGTGTTGAAGAAACACCATTAAATTTGAACTAAGTTTACCTTGCATGAAGATAATAAGCAAAATACTGTTGGGACAAAATATAAAGGTTCTTCCATAGTTTAATCAGTGTTTTTATGTAAGATAACTGATATCTGGATAGAAGATATGCTGTGGATTAGTCTACATGGATTTCAATGCACTATTGATATTGGGCCACACGGGAAATTAATAGTTATACTGGTGAAGATGGAGATTAATATAGATAATGATAGATAAGCAAGTGAATAAAGGTAAGAAGATAATACCAGCCTGGAAAGCAAACGTTCATTTTAAGAAGATACTAATTCAGTGATAAGAGACCAAGTTAGTATTTCCATAATTTTGTATGCTTTATTTAACATAAGAAACATATTAGTAGCATTTGCTGAATCACAAGATTTGGAACTGCACATCATTAGTGCAGCTGAGGATGGTAAGTCACTTGAAAATGGAACAGAATACAAATTGTAAGGTTAAAAATTAAAAAATAAATATTATTAAAGACTCTACTCTGTGTCATTTGGTATGTATTAGATTAATGTGGAAAGGTACATTTAGTAAAACCCCAAAACAATAGAACATGAAACATACAATGAAATTACATTAAATATATAGTAGGAAAAAGGATAGGCATTATTAAAAGTGGCAAAGTTTAAAAAATGGTATAGTGCCTTAATGTGCTGTCAGAACAAAGACAACTTCCAAATTAAAAATTAACACAAGGCAAATTCATTAGCAGCATAAAAGGTCAGCGGGTATTTAATGAAAATTTTCTATAACGATTCAGAAATATCTAAATCTTAATATTTAAAGTAAACATATTTTGGTGATATGGGTGATGAGATAATTTCAGTAAGCAGCTTAATTATCAATGGGAAAGAAGCTTAGAGACCTTTGCTTTGAAGTAAACAAGAGAGGACAGGGACAGAAAGAGAAAAAATGGAAACATTGGCAACATATTAATCATTTTATTATAAGAGGTTCTTCTTTAACCGAGTTGCCTTTTCCTCTTGCTTTTTTTTTAAAAAGTTATATTACAACATAAGTCATGCTAGTACTGTTCTGATAAGTACTTGATCGGGAGTCAATCTTTCATCATTTTGATGGATTTATTTTAGAAGATTCAATAGTATTTAGAAAGGATTATGACAATGGCATCATGAAGCTGTTAACATGGCACTGCACTACTTCTTACAACATCTTGAATGCCCAAGCACCTATGGGAGGTCCTTTTTTGTAGACTTCAGCTCAGCATTCAATACCATCATTTCAGAAATTCTTCACGCTAAACCAGGGCTGTCAAACTCACAGCTCACAGGACAGATGTGTCACATGCTGGCCATGCCCATGCCCAGTTTAGCAAAGAGGGGGAAGTCATGATACATCACGTGACAAAGCCGTGACAATGCTTGACACCCCTGCTCTAAACTGACTCAGCTAGCTGTGCCTGTCCACAGTTGTAGGTTATAAACTTTTTGATAGATAGAAAGCAGCAGATGAAGCTAGATAAAATCCCATCAAATACCCATTCAATTAATATAGGCTGTTTGCTGTCTCCATTACTCTTTTCTTTCTCTCTCTAAGAATCTCTCTGTTAAGTACTGAAGTTTGCAGATGATATGTCATTAATCTCATTCAAGATAGTGATGGGTCTGCATACAGATGGGAGGTTGAACAACAGGCCATGTGGTGTAACCAGAACAATCTGGAACTGAACACACTCAAAACCGTAGAAATGGTGTTAAGACTTTAGAAGAAACCCTCCCATACTACCACCTTTACAATACTAGACAACACAGTATCAACAGTAGAGACCTTCAAGTTTCTGAGTTCTGTAATGTCCCATGATTTGAAATGGACACCCAACATTAGAACCATTATTAAAAAAGCAGAACAAAGAATGGTCTTCCTACATCAACACAGAAAGTTCTGACTGCCCCAGGAGCTTGATATAGTTCTATGGAGGAATTACTGAATCTGTCATTTGTACTTCTATAACCGTCGGTGTTATGTATGTAGGTTTGAATGTTATTGGTTTATTTGAACTGTTCTTGTAAAATGTTAAAAGGTATTGGTTTAAATAGTGTGGGAAGAAACCCTGCACTCCCATTGGCTGGCAACTACGGCTGCTGGCTATAAGAGGCAGCCGTAGCCCAGCCAACTCGGGTCCATTCGAGCTGTAGTCACTGAATAAACTCTTATCTAAAGCTCCCCGCATTTGACTCTTCATGCAAACTTAACACTGGTGACAAAGGTGGGATCTCCCTGAAGAAGAGACAATGCGGAAGGCGAGCAGAAGAGTGAGATGGCTGCGCTGAACACCCCCCCAGCCCCGTTCGATCCGGCGGTGGAAGACTGGGAATCGTATGCGGATCGCTTCCAGATGTACCTGGAAGGAAACGACCTCGCCGACATCCCCGAGAGATGGAAGAGGGCGGTATTTCTCACGCACTGTGGTCCAGCAGTCTTCAAGATGGCGAAGGCGTTAGCAGGAGCTGCAGAACTGAAGGTAATGGAATGGCCTGATTTGGAAAAGCTTTTAAGAGCCCATTACGCCCCACAAGTATCGTGCCTCATTAAGGGACACGAATTTTACCGTCGGGATCAAGGGGAAAGCGAGAATGTTAATGACTTCATGGCAAGTTTAAGGGACATTGGGGGTGCTTGTGACTTTACCAACTTAGAAGAGGCCATGCGTGATCGATTTGTTTTAGGCCTCAAAGATAAGGTCTTACAAAGCAAACTGTTAATGAAACCTAAAATCACGTTTAAAGAGGCCATTGAAGAAGCTGTTTCAGCGGAAGCCACCAAGTCCTCAGCAGCGGCCATGAAAAAGATTAAGAAGGCCTCAAGCCAGGCCTCAAGCCATTCTGATGTGGAAAAATCCACAACAACCCATTGCGAACAAATAGACTCTGATTCAGATTGCAGTGAGGTGGAGGAAGGGATTTTTAGAATGGAGAAGAAAAGGAAAGACCCCGGGAGAAAGAGGCAAGAATATTATTGCAGAGGCTGTGGGGGGGGGCACCCCCGCACTGAATGCAAGTTGTTTGACTCCATTTGCCTACATTGTGAAAAACGGGGTCATATAGCCAGAGTCTGCAAATCATCTAGAACTCCACCTAGTAGGAAAAAATTTCCTGATAAAGACTTTAAGCCCAACAAATTCCTTGAAAAGATGGGGTGAAATTTAGAAGCAAATGGCAAGAATGAAACTCACCAAACAATCACTATTGGCCATTCTTCACCCTTAAAAAGCAGAAAAGTACACGTGAAGGTGTTTATTGAAGGAAGGCCTTGCCAAATGGAAGTGGACTCAGGCTCTTATTTATCTATGGTGTCATGGGACACTATCCACAGACTCTTTCCCAAAATTCAGAAGAAGCATTTCCAGAAGCAAGCACTGACTCTCAAAGACTACCAAGGGAACAAGATTCCAGTAGTTGGAGCAAGAGATTTCACGTGCAGTTTAAAGGCCACACCAAAGGTTTGCCCCTGACCATCGTGGACAAGGATCGCCCAAGTTTGCTGGGACTTGAGTGGTTCAAGCCACTAGGCATCGAGGTGACTGGCATCAATCATGTGAGCAGCTCTGAATGGGAGGAGTCCTTGAAGTCTGAGTTTCCAGAGGTCTTCAGCGAAGGACTGGGCAAGTATATGGGGACCCCTATTGCTTTCAGCCTAGACTGCAAGGTGCCCCCAATTCGTTTAAAGCCCAGGAGGGTTCCATTTGCTTTAAAGGAAAAAATTGATGTACAATTAGATAAGCTCATTGCTCAAGGGGTTTTAGAACCTACTGACCACTCCAGATGGGAAACACCCATAGTCACACCAGTCAAGGCTGATGGGTCAGTGAGAATCTGTGGTGACTATAAGGGGACACTTAACCATGCGCTGCAGCAGAGCACATACCCAGTACCAGTTGTGCATCATCTACTCCATTCCCTTGGCAGGGGTACAGTATTTGCCAAACTGGACTTGGCTCAGGCATATCAACAATTAACAGTTGATGATGCCACTGCAGAGGCACAAACAATTGTGACTTATAGAGGTGCCTTCAAATGTAAAAGATTACAATTTGGAGTAAGCGTGGCACCTGGCATTTTTCAAAGCCTTATGGAGAGAATGTTGCAAGGACTGCCAGGAGTAGTGCCTTATTTTGATGATGTGTTAATCTCTGCTGAAAATGACACTCAGCTTCAAGAGAGACTCAGAGAAGTCCTTACCAGATTCAGAAAAGCGGGTTTAAAAGTCAAGGAAGACAAATGTACACTCAAAACAGACAGAGTTGAGTTCCTGGGGTACATGATTGACAAGCATGGCATCCACCCTACTGATGCCAAGGTTAAAGCAATCAAGGAAGCCCCTAAACCTAGATGCAAGACAGATTTGCAAGCCTTCCTTGGACTTATTAACTTTTACCACATGTTTCTACCTCACAAAGCATCTATTGCTGAGCCTTTACATCGCCTGCTTGATAAGAAAGCTGTTTGGATCTGGGGAGGAAGGAACAGTCAGCATTTAACAGTATTAAGAGACTAATCACGTCTGATGCTGTGTTGATACAGTTCTCTGAGAATTTGCCTGTTGTTCTGACTTGTGATGCATCCCCTTTTGGAGTGGGGGGGTTTGAGTCACAGGCTTCCCAGTGGAAGGGAAGCCCCAATTGCATTTTACTCTCGCACTTTGTCCAAAGCAGAGAGGAATTATAGCCAATTGGACAAGGAGGCTTTAGCAGTTGTTGCAGCTGTTAAGAAATTTCATGAATATCTGTATGGCAGGTCATTCACCATTGTTACAGATCACAAACCTTTATTAGGCATTGTGGCAGGAGACAAACCTACACCTAATATCCTGTCACCAAGAATGCTGAGGTGGACTGAATTTCTTGCAGCCTATTCATACAAACTGATTCACAGACCTGGCAAGGACATTGGACATGCTGATGCACTGAGTCGTTGCCCACTACCTTGCCACAAGGAGGACTTTGAACTTGAAACTCACACCTTTTTCCTAGAGACTGTTGCTAAGCTTCCAGTCCATGCTGCTGAGATTGCCAGAGAGACTGCCAAAGATGCTGTGTTGGCACCTGTTATAGGCTGGATTAAGAAAGGTTGGCCTCTTCAAGATCTACCTCACCTTGCCCAACCTTTTAAGTCCAGGCAAACTGAATTATCTGTATTAAGAGGATGTATTTTGTGGGGTAACAGGGTGGTTATTCCTGCAAAATTGCAAAGGGAGGTTTTGGAAATGTTACATGAGGGTCATCCTGGTATTGTAAGGATGAAGGGTTTGGCCAGGAGTTATGTATGGTGGCCAGGTATTGACAAAATGGTTGAAAACTGGGTAGCATCTTGTCCCAATTGCCAGGTAGTCAGGCCTGCTCCACCTCACGCCCCCACACAGGAATGGGAATGTCCTAGAGGCCCATGGTCTAGAATCCACATTGATTTTGCAGGCCCTACAGAGGGCACACTTTTCTAGTTATAGTAGATGCATATTCCAAATGGCTAGAGGTAATTCCCATGACATCCACTACAACTGAGGCTGTCATCAAGCAGCTCAGAAAATTGTTTGTAACCCATGGGTTACCAGATGTCCTTGTTTCTGACAATGGCCCTCAATTCACATCTAACATTTTGAATCCTTTCTAGCTCAACAGGGTATCAGACATGCCCTCACTGCCCCTGGGCCCCTTCGCCAATGGCTGGGCTGAACGCATGGCACGCTTTACCAAAGAGAAGCTTCAGCAGCTGGGTCCTGGGGATATCACTGAGAAGCTTGAAAAGCTTCTTAGTGTTCAGCACATCACTCCTAGCCCATCAAATAACTTGTCCCCAGCAGAGTTGTTGATGGGTAGGAAACTTAGGTCTTCCTTGACCGCCTTCATCCACTTACGCACCCAACGCACCACTGGATTCCACTTCCAAAGTTCTTTGGGAGATTCTGTATATGCTAGGAACCTTATAGGTGAACCTTTGTGGATTCCTGCTGAAATAACTCACATCACTGGCCCTCGTTCTTACAGGGTACAAACAGAGGATGGCCTCCTCTGGAGCAGGCACATTACCAACTTAGATCCAGGTTCCTCAGGAACATCGCCCCTGTCTCTCTGGGTCCCTCACCTGATGTCTCTTCTAGGGGGGAAGGGGGAACAGGAGGAAAATCAGCAAGCAAAATCAACCCTATGTGTAAGAGCCATTGCGACAGGAACCATCCCGAACCCTGTCACAATGCCAAGATCCATCCTTAGAAGTGGAAGATTGCACATCACTACCTGACTTGGGTGCTGACATTGGAATGGAGATGGGTTGGGAGGAGAGACCAGATTCTAACAGTCTAACAGGGTCTCCTTTCACAGGAAGTCCCAACAGGGAAATGTCAGCAGACACATTTCCCCTCTCACTGAACTTCTGAACCACGAAGGTCTCAACGTACACGTAAGAGCCCCACCTATTTAAAGGAATACATTAGATAGGTTGGGGTTTGGTATGGACTGAACCTAGTGGGGAGGGGTGTTATGTATGTAGGTTTGAATGTTATTGGTTTATTTGAACTGTTCTTGTAAAATGTCAAATGGTATTGGTTTAAATAGTGCGGGAAGAAACCCTGCACTCCCATTGGCTGGCAACTACGGCTGCAGGCTATAAGAGGCAGCCGTAGCCCAGCCAACTCGGGTCCATTCGAGCTGTAGTCACTGAATAAACTCTTTGCTGGAACTCTTCGCGTCTGACTCTTCATGCAGACTTAACAGATTTCTCTTTGAAGAATCTGTTGACTCTTTTGTACTAAGTCCCATGCCTGCACTGAGGGTGAAGTATTTTGCAGAGCAGACTTTGAAGTGCCTAGAAACTATATAAATAAAAGAAGACAACATTGTAGTATAATGCATTTACATAGCCCCCAAAAAGGCAAAGTCCACAGCTTCTTTATTTTAAAAATTGTCTTTAAAAAAAGTCTTTTGACAGCTTTCTGTTGGGAACTCAAAGAATATACCAGAATCTCCCACGTGGGCCTCCCATCCTTTTATGGCCTCTGAGGGCTGTTGTGCTGAAAGAGAGGAACTAACCACAGTCACTCAGAAACTTCCAGAGGTGGGCTGGGATTTTAACCTAGATTTTGGCTTCATCACTACACCATGTCAGCCTGCTGCAATAATCAATCTATGGTTTTTGGGGAAGGGGAATGAGCCTTCTTAAGCAGCTGCCACTTTGAAGCCCAGCTATCAAATCCAGCAGAGAAGATAAAGGAGAAGAGAGATGTGTAATGGTGTGGGTGAAAGTCTTTGATTAAAGAAAACTCTATACGAGGAGAAGAAGAACACAAAGAAATCCCAAGAAAAGCACTCATCAAACAAAATCAAAGATATCCACCTCTTCTATTTAGCAGATGCTGAGCTGAAATGTATTTCAGAAGAAGTAAGAAGGGAAACATGTTAAACCCATCAACATTCAGAATATATTTGAAGAGCACCAGACAGAATAAATGAAGGGCAATTCTATCTCACCCCAAAGTAGAGAAGAGAAGCAGCATCTGGGGAAGGGTTCAGAAAGTCAGGATGGCAATCACAGCCAGGTGATCAAAACCCTGATCAAGGAATAATGGAATAATTGTATTTAACTTTAGCCATATCTTAGTTGAATACTGGGGAAAATGTCCTGACAAAGAGAGCAACTGAATGATTTAAGAAGACTATTGTCCCACATTGCCAAACCTCCCCATCTTTGGAGAGGAGGAGGGCATGCAGCTCCTCCTAAACCTAGTGCCCTTGGAGGACAAGATGCCTTACGCCTAATCATTACCTCCCTCCTGCCATTATCATCTTCCAACAATTCCTACCTTGAAGAAAAAGCCAGCTTTAACAATGTGATTAAACAAGGAAGACCTTGTAAACAGGGCACAGATCTGTAAGGGGTGAGTCAGGAAGTATCTGAATCCCCTTTCTATTCTCTTTCTTCTCTTCTCTTCTCTTTCTTCTTCTCTCTTTCTCTTCTCTCTCTTCTTTCCCTTCCCTTCTTCCTTCCCCTTCCCTCTCTGCATCCTAGTCATAATCTAGACAAGTGACAATGGATGGAAACTGATCAAGAGAGATTCAACCTGACTAAAACCTACAATGAATGATTGCAGGAACTGGACATAGCTAGTCTAGGGAAGAGAAGGACCAGGGGAGGTGTTGCTGGTCGTGGCTGCTGTGGCTGTTTTGGCAAATGACAGTGCCTCCTTTGTGGTGCCTTCTGTCCTCCTTCTGCCTCTACCAGGGAAACATTCAGTCCAGGTTTGGGAAGATCCAAAGAAGCAAAGACAGTGGGATTCACTTGTTGCTCTTATTAATCCATCTTACAAAAGGGTGGTTGTGTCTTTTTTTTTGAATTTTTAATTATTTTTAAACAAACATACACAGAGAAAAAACATATGGTGTGCTGGTAGGTTAAAGCTTTTTTGTACATCTTCTCCATTCTCATCTATTAATTGTTTTGTACACTCTCATATGCAAAATATTCCATATTTTAAATTAATTTATCTTACAACACTTCATATTATCATCCCAGAACCATTCCGGCAAACCAATACATACAAAACAAATACAGAAAAACAAAAAACATAAAAATTCTTTTTGAGAACAATATGCTACCAGACCCACCTTTCTCCATACAGATATAATTTCAATTATTCACTCATTTTGTATATTCTATTCCATTTGTCATAACAAATTTCACTATTTTCCATAATTTCCCCCCTTTCTCTAGCTTCCATAATCTTATTTCAATTATTTCATCATTCCATCATTTCATTAATTACATTCTTTTCCAATTTTCAATATCTTGCCAATCAATATTATTACACTTTTATCTGTCTTGTTTACAATTTTATACTATCTTATACAACATATTTTACCCTGTAATTACTACCCTGAAGGATAACACCCCTCCTCTCTTCTAACCAATTATTATTAACTTTTATATATCACCTTACCATTATTACCTCTATACCCTCTATTTTATATCATCTAACCATTATTAATCAGATTCTGCTTGGTACATTCTACAAATATCCATTAAATCTTACAGAGAGAAAAAAGAAAAATATGCACGATATAACAATAGTGACTAAGGTAATTATTCTTTTCAAATTCAGTTCAGCCATTAATGTTAATATCCATATTATTCATTCATTTCTATTTTAAAATATTTCCATTTTATTACCATTTAACATCCATATCACTATATTTCAACATCAAAAACAATATTAAAACATTCCATACTCTCATAATTTTCATATTTTCTCTTTAAATTATTAAAGGCTTTATTCTCTTATCCTCTTTACCTCATTTATTATTAAAAGAAAAAACACATCACTTTAATCATCTAAAACATTTCTAACTTCTTTTATTTCTAACTTAACTATATTTATCTCCATGATCCTTGCAGAATCCTCTCAATAAATTAAACCATTATCTAGCTGTTGAGTTAGGAATAAACCCTTAAATTTGATAACTTTCCTGGTTGCTCATCTTGATCAATTTTT